>CAUYSK010124932.1:0-28116 GCA_963575035.1 Avahi laniger | reverse complement strand
CTCCGCAGGCTCTACAAGAAGCACGCAGCAGCGTCTGTTCTGGTGAGGGCTCCGTGCAACTTCCAGTCATGGTGGGCGATGAAGAGGGAGGAGGCACACCACATGGTGAGAGAGGGAGCAAGAGAGAGAAGGGAGGTGCCACTTTCTTTTTAACAGCCAGATCTCAGGGGAACTAAGAGTGAGAACTCACTGAATCCCATGAGAATGGCACCAAGCCATGAGGGGTCTGACCCCATGACCCAAACGCCTCCCACCAAGCCCCACCTCCAACACTGGGGATAAAATTTCAACATGAGATTTGGAGCAGACAAATATCCAAACTATATCATGCAGTTTTAAAGTAAGTTGGTGTAACCAATCTTCAATATTGACCTTAATCATAATTTGTAATGGGAATATGCTTTTCACCAAGTGGATTTTTTTTTACCTATCACTTTAGAGTTAGCTGTTAAACAAATAAAATTTGAAAGCACGTAGATGATTTTTCATTCCCAGAAAAACAAACTTCCCTTCCCTGTGGTTTTTCTTGACCAGCTCATATACTTCCTTTCCTAAATGTAACAATCTCTCCTGTAATCCAAGGCCACACATTGCTTACCTGTCCACACTTCCTCATGCATTGGGTGGATAAAGTGAAACCGAGAGAGAAGACTGGAAAGGTAAGTTGAGGCCAGTTAATTATCTTGGAGGCTTTCCTAAGGCTTCTGGCCTTGTGATCCTTGAAATGAGTTGTGCTTTCTAATCACCTTTTGTTTTATTTTAAAATATTTTAGGTACTATGGCATCATTCTATATTTGTATTAAGGTTCTGGATGATATCTGGGAATCTCAAGGTTGAAGCATCAAGTGATGCTGTTGTACTCCAGTATTTACAAAAAATATGTTTGGTAGCAGGCAGTCAATGTAGATATTTGAGCATGGAAGTCTGAGCAGATATATACTTTAGAAAGATAGCTTTAGGAAATGATGGATTTTAGGGGTCTGAAGCTTACGACAGGAAGATAATTTAGAAGATCATTACAAAAGGCCAAGAGTTGATAAGGGCATAAGTTAGGACAATGGCAATGCCCACTGGAAGAAAGAGGAAGATTCAGTGATTGAACAAGTATTTGCTGAGTGCTTGGCATAAATCAGGCATTGTTCTAGGCATTGTGGGTACAGCAGAAAACAAAACACAAAACATTTTTATCCTTGTGGAGGTAATATTCTATTAGCGTGAACCAGAAAATAAACACATTCATTAAATATTAATATTTGTATGTTAGAAAGTGTCAAGTACTTTGGAGTAAAAAAAAAAAAAAAAGGTGAAGGGGAATAGGCAGTACCTGGTAGAAGAAGAGGTTAAATAGGATGATTTGGGAAAACTTGACTGAGGAAGTGAAGGAGAAGAGGACTCAAGCTAAACAGTTACCTGGAGAAAGATGGTTCCTGGTAGAGGTGATGCCACGGGAAAGACCGAATGATGGAAGTGTGCCTCACACGTTCCAGGAACAGCCAGGAGTCCCTGTTGCTGGAATGGAGGAAACAATGGAAAGAATAGTAGGAAACCAGGTCAGACACACAGTGGGAGGTCAGATTATTGAGGCTTCGTAGGCTCTTGTAAGAACTTTGGCTTTTGCTCTGATCCCATTGGAGAGTTTTGAGCACTGAAATGATACAATGTGCTTTATGTTTTAATAGAATCACTCTGATTGCTGGTGATAAACGACTGGGGTCAGTGGTAGAAAGAGAGAGACCAGTCAGAAGACTGTTGGAATAATCTGGTTGTCATATGGTCATGCTTTGGACCAGTGTGGTATACGTACTTTTGTCTTGGACTTCCCAGCCTCCAGAACCATGAGAAATAAATTTCTGTTGTTCATAATTTAGGAAGTTTATGGTATTTTTTTTAATAGCGGCCCAAAGGGACCAAAGACAGATATGGATTAGTGAATAGAATTAAATATTTATGGTTTTTTTCCTGAAAATAGTTTATTTTCAATTGTATTATAAAGTATCCTTTTTTCCACCATTATTTATTGGTACCTTACCTCTCAAATATACTATTGGAAGGAAAAGATCTCCCCAGTCCTTAGTTCAGGCTCTCATTTTTCATATGAGGAACGTGTAAGATGTTGAATAACTAGTTTGATGTCAAACAATTTTTGGCAAAGTCCTCACTGCAGTTCATCCTTCCAGAATTCAGTCCAGAGCTCTTTATGTAGAATGGAAAAGGCAAAACTTATGACGACTGCTTGCGTTCTAATCGAGAGAGAGCATGACACGGGAAAGAGCGTCATCTTGAAATTGGGTCTGCGATTGCGTCTCACCTCTGCTTTCTCTGGCTGTGTATCTTTGGCCGAATTACTTATCCTGTTTGAACTACAGTCTCTTCCCAGTTAAAGGATCTAGTTGATTGAGCCTTTCTATGAGTATTTGTGTTGTATACCTTTTAATCATTGAACATGAAATAATTTCAGACTTTATACATTTCTCTTTGAAGTGGAATATGAATAGGATAGTTTACATCATTTCAAATCTGAGCCTTTCTGGTTTCTGAGTCCAGCTGTCTGAGTTCATGCTTTGCAGTTTATTGCCTCTTTAACTCTCACGTGTAGACTATCATTGCTGTATCATTCAACCTGCTAAAACGAAAGATTTCTATTCTTCTGGAGTGTTTTAAAAATCACTGAGAAAGTTCATTGAGGCTTAAAAGTTTGCAAACATGCCCAAATACCAAAGCAGATTTCTTGTGTGAAATATAAAATATATCGAGGTAAAAATATGGACAAGTGGCTGACAAGTAAGATAATATGATTGTAATGACTTCTTAAATAGGACTAATGTAAAATAATCATGTCATTTGGTTTGAAAAAAAGCACTTTAAAATTTTTTCTGAATGTCAAACTTTCAGTTGAATGTTATTTTTAAAGGTCCTTTGTAAGTAATTTCATTTTTTTAAGATCTCACTGGTGGTACACTTGTGTATTTGTCAGGTTAAGGACTGTTTAGCAAAATACTTGCTTCATATTTCTCTTTCCATTGATATCTTATTTGCACAATGGTTTTATGATGTTAAAAGAACTGGAAATTATGTGCAACAACTGTAGGGCAAAATGCTAAACAAATAATATCTGTAAAAATGTCAGATCATCTGAATTATGCATTTAATTTAAAGAGATAAGTAAGGTTGGCTTGAATCCAACAAACATATTTTGGTGCTGACCACTCTGCTAAAAACTAGTATAGAAGTGAAAAAACTAGTATAGTGCTGGAAAATTGTTATTGTCCATTTGCTATGGGCAGTTCCTTCACTCTTACTTAGAGATACATGATGATTAGGAAACCTCCTATCCTACTTGGAGTTAACGATAGAACGGAGAGGAAGAACGGGTACTTTTGCAATTTATCTATCAATAACTACGTGTGGTTGAGGGTTACTCAAAGCCAGTGCTCCCGTGTATAATGTGATCGCTTTCTCTTAAAATACGCCATCACTTTGACAGAAGAGAGTATTTTTTTAAGACCCTGACAGGGAAACTAATTGCGGCAATACTACACTACCACAGCAGAGTATTTTGAGGCTCAAATTGGCATCCCTTCAAGTTACCTAAGAGGATGTTTTGGGAATTAGGGAGAACCCCGAGTGGTGCTGCTAAGGATATAAACTACTCCGATCATGGAACTAAAATTTGAGAGGTTTTAAACCGTGCTCTTTTCCTGGTAGAATCTTATTGAAACTAGGCAGATAAAAAGATGTTACTTGTTTTGTGATTTGAAAAAATAATAAGGATGGAAGGAAACACAAGTCACATACTCTATACTTTGATAGAAAAACCACGGACGGTCTATGATGTGCAAGGTAACTCTGTACCACAAAGGCAGAGGCATACTTGGAGGGGCTAAGCTTTTCAAGAGCCACGATCAAAGGAGAGCTAGAGCACATGAAAAAGGAGTATCAGGCCGTTACTACTGGATTTCCAGAAGACTGAATTATATAGCCGGAGCACACTATCACGAGGCTTAGGAAAAGGGTCCTTGGGATACATATTTTTTTAAAAAGAAAAAACAATAATTAGAATTTAACATGAAGGAAAGACAAGAGAAAAACCATGACATTTTAGCAGTAAAAAAAAAAAATGGAACAGAATTTGAAACAGTGGCCACATCCCCTGGGACAAAGGTTATAAAGTGGTAAAAACATATTGAAATTGGATAATGACGGGAAAAGTGGAATTAAATTTCTAATTACAAAAATCGTGTTTTTATGTACAAGCGTAGTCAATCATAGCACAATACTCTGACTCACTCAACACATCAAGACACAGTCAATTTTAAAATACATTTGGGAGACAAAAAGCAATTCTTTGGAGTTTGAGACCATAAAGGAGGTAATTGTGAACAATTTTCAAGTGTTGAGCTATTATAAAAGAGAAGCTACATTTGAAATAAATGAGTGCAGAAGTTAAGTTGCATCATAAGACTTGTGAATTCTGCATTATTTAAAACATACATGGAAGACACGGGTTCTACAGGGAAAGTTCAACGTATTGTTAAGCTCCTGGGGTAACTGCGCAAAAAAGAAGATTCACCAGTTATTGTTCCAGGGCTCTTGGAAAGAGAAAGATGTGAGATTTCACTTTTAATTTAAACAACACTGGAAACTGGCTTGCTTTAAGGAGAACAAGAAAAATGATGCTTCTGTAAAAGACAACCTAAAACAACTTAAAAAATAATTTCAATTTAATTCTTGGCCACAAGATATGTGGTTACAAACAATGTGCTACTATATACTGAGTGCATGTAATTTCCTTCTCTGCTATACTTAACACCGCTCTGTTGCATGGATTTACACACCATTGCATGCATTATTGAGATGGGAAAAATGGGTCTAATATTTACTCAGATGAATATAGAATAAAGCATACATTTAAAAATAATAGGACATGAAATGCTTGTGGAAAAATGTCACGTCAGCAGTTGATTAGATGCTTCAATGCTTAAAACTTTGGATTCTATAATACTTTCAACGTATAGAATATTTTGTTCCGAGAAAGGCAAAACAGCTTTTTTATATCACTTCTTTTATATTCGTACACAGTGTGGGTAGATATGAAGACTTTAAAACGTGAGAGGGTTTAAACCATGACCCTTTTCTGATAGAACTTTATTATGCATCTAAATCATTCCTCATGTTGTGAAATTGCAGATTCCTGTTCAGCAGGTGGGGAGTGTGGCCTCTGCTCTGAATTTGTAACAGTTTTTGCTTGTCTGTGGGCCACACTTTGGTAGCAAGTCTCTGGGTCACATCTGTAAACCGAAGGAGGTGGGCTACACGTCCTCTGACGTCTCTGTGTGCTTACATCCGTATCCGTTCAAAGCTGACACTTGCGGGACTCGATCTGATTCGGTTTGTATTTCTGAAGATTTATTGTTCTGAAACTCACCAGTGCAGATGACAGGCACTGGGGGACACTGAGATGCTCATCCAGGTCACCGCAAGGGGAGGCGATTTTCTCATGGGTGCGTGATGCCTCAGTAAGCCGGTTTCACCGCCTTCCCGTCACCATTAGAGTCCCGTGGGGTCTGCAACGTCACACGATTTGCAGGCACAAAAGCACATTTAGATATTTATATTTCTTTATTCCTTAGTAGTATTCTTTAGATATCTAATTATCAACTTCTTTAAGTTCCATTTATATACATTATAAAAGCTCATGTTCTAGTACAGCTGGGAGGTTGCAAATCGATACTCACTTTCTCGCTTAATCAGATGAACTCAGAAGTAAGTTGCCAAATGGAAGAAGGCTATTGATCAGCAGTGAGTGGTTTGAAGAAGGACTATCTGTTATGTTTCAAAATGAGATAGACTCACTTTGAACAGATAGATACTCCTGACATAAGGATAGCAATTTTTTTTTTTTTTTTAGAAAAAATGAAGGGCAAGAAGACAGGGAAGGTAGAAGTGAAATTCTGTGAGTCACAGAATTTTATGTAGTACAAGAAGAAAGAAGAGTCTCAGACAGGAGAAACTGGGCATTAAGTACGTAGGTGAGTTGCCAAGCTTTAGCACAAGTAAATTAAAAAAAAAAAACAACAAAAAACAAACTTGAAATAGGAGCTTCTATGGGCTGATGTTGAAGGAAGGCACAAGGAAATGAGAAGCACATTGAAAAGTCCAGAGTTGGGCGGATCTGTTTCTTTTAAGACCTAAAAAAACTGTGGTTTTTGGTGTGCTAATTTAAGTCTTTAGGAGGCAAAACTTAGAGGCTGGTATTGAACTTTTATTTCTCAAAAAGAAAACAGATTACAACAATAACAAATAGGATGAAATACAATTCAAAAAGCTAATAAAAAGAACCTACTATAACAATCATGATTTACAGTGTTATCAAAAATTAAAAGAAGCTATAAAGGTAATCGTTTGTCCTCTCATAGGTAGTTCCACTCTCCTTCCCTGTGTAGCAGCTTGATACCGAGAACTCTAAGGTCTTGGAGATGGCAGAGCTACAACATGGAAATAACCCGAGTCCCTGAAACACCACGTGCAGAACAACAATGGGAGCATACACAGACACCTGCTGTATGATGGACAGATACTCTTGCAGTCTGTCCAGCCACTAATTTGGTGGTGGTTTATTACAGTAGCTAGGTTAACTGAACTATTAAAAAAATATATGTAAGAAGTTGTATGCTGCTGTAAGAAAGCACTTAAATTTGTGGCATTGGCTTAGCAGACTGGTTGTGGGCAGAAAATATAGAAGGCCATAAAGCTGGAGATACCTGTTCATCACAGCAAAAACATTTGATAAAACTGTCACCTGTGATAACTTGGAAAGTAGATCAAGTGCCTACTAAGCCTACAGCTCTTAAGAAAGTTGTTGGAAAGAGTGAGAATATTAGGATATGTTTTTTGCCTTTGGTAATACTAATGTGTTGCAAAAAAAAGATAGGCTAGTTTTCAAGCATAAATGATAGTGATTTTACATGATTGTAAAAACTGATCAATAGTTTCTGAAATTCAAATAATAGTTAATAAGATGGAAGAGGCGTTGAGGGCATAAGAATCATCTAGACTTCTCAAGTAAAAAAAAAATGTGACTCAGTTGTTGGGCCATATAAGATTAAGGGAATTATCCTTTTTAATCAAAGCCTGTTATTTCGGATGGCCTCCCACTGGTAGGAATTGAGTGAGCTTTCACAGGCAGGAAGGGGCAAAGATCAGAGGGAAAGACATGGCAGCAAGGAATGCTGGAGAACTGTATCTAGAAAACATCCTTGGGTGTGGTTTCTGACCCCTGAACTGACTGAAAGAGAATAGATGTGGTTTTTGAGGGATTCATATTTCTGTATTCTCCAAGATTTTTGAGGGATCTGTATTGCTAAGGAAACCATGAGCCTAGCTAAAAATAACTTGTGACTGTGACCCAATCTTTAGCTCACACTTCCAACTTGCCATAATAGGAAGCAGCTGAAAAAGCTACGCAGACTCCTAACCCCTAAAGAAGGCAAAGTCCCCGACGCCCTCCCAGTGGGCAGAGCCAAGTGCTACTGAGTACAATGGATAATGTGGTTCCTTCCAGATAACCCAATCCAGGCCTAGGAACAGAGCAGGGCAGGAATCTTCCCAGTTGCTGTCCAGCACTCTTCTGTCCCTGCCATGGACCAGTGATTGCTGTGTCTGCCATTTTCTTTTTTTGAGTAGAAGTTTTCGTAAGGCATCTCTTGTCTCTGCTCCATCATTGTATATTGGGTTGTTTGTATTAGCTGGGGAAGCGGCAAGTTTGTCATTTTAGTTTATATGTTGTTACACACAAGGAATACATTAGGACCTAAAGAAGAAGATTGCACATTACCTAAAGATGCTGGACTCCGAGATGGGTTAAGTAGCCAAATGGGACTCTGGTCTCCCTCCTTTTATGAGGAGAATGAGTGTGTTCTGAGAATAGAAAGAAAAATGCAAATGGATAATTGGTGTCAAGAAGAAGGAGTTGTAGCAAAAACTACTAGCTATTCACTGAATCTGTTTCTTCTTTTTCCTGGGCACAGATGAGATTACATTTCTCAGGCTCCCTTACTTGCAATTAGGTATACTTTTGGGACTGAATGATAACCAGTTGAATGTGCGCATAAGTGATTTACACAACTCATAGGCATGACCTTAAAAATATCACATACTGTTATGAGCAATTTCTTTGTAATTAGTAATGATTTTAAAAACAACTTTGCTTGAGTCCTCTGTAGACTATTGGCAGCTGTTGATCTTGTTAAAGTCAGATTGCTTGAAAGGGAAAATTTAAAAAGTGGGAGAGTTGATATTTTTTCTATCCTCTTCCTTTGGAAGCCATATTTGTAGCTCTTGCCCTATCAGATAAAAGATTATTCATTTATTTATTTTTAATTTTTAACCTGGGCTATTACTGCCCCTCTTCCATTTTTGATTTCTTCATTTTGGCAGGATACTAGATAATGGCACACTTATGATGGTCATGCATGGAGCAATATTGATTCCAAGTGGTCTATGAGGATTAGCATGATAATGGGTCAGTGATAAACTCTATTACTCACAAGCGCAATGCCAGGATAAGTACTAATGAGCCCTTTGGAGCCATTGTCATTTGCCTCTTTCATTGCCAGACCGAGGCAAACTTTCAGAGAATGTAGCACTGCTGAGTCCAAGTTATACTTGAATTCCTTTTGCTGATATATTCCTATTTTCATAATTTCTCAATAAGGAAATTACAAAAATGTGAAAGTTCAACATATATACCAATATGAAATATATTTAATGAATTATATAAATGCATTTATATGTCATTTTATCTCCCTAATATAAATAATAACAGAAAGGTCATATTTTGGTGTCTGTTTTAAAAGATAAAATTTTTGAAGGCTTGGGAGTTGGACAGAATGTCAAGGACATTATATCTGACAAGTCTTCTCACAGGCCTATTAATTAGCAGCCACTGTGGGGGTAGAGGGTGATAAATTGAGAAGGTGAGTTAGCAGGAGTGCACCGGGCTGTGAGTGACTTGTGTATATATCGAACAAAAAATAAGAGCCAGAGAAGGAAAATCTGGAGGGTTAAAGCAAATGGACAATTGAAGAGAAAAAGTAAAGAGTTATGTAAAATAATGGAGAATAGTTTTATAACTGAGAGAACCTAGAAAGGAAATTTAGATCCACACAGTCCTGGACAGAGAAGTCTGATGTTCAAGGTAACAAATAGCCAGTAATCCTCACATGTTCGCATGTATGCACGCATGCACACACACACCTGTTCTGTAGTGACAGCTTATAGTTATAAAATACTTGTGACCCACTCTGTGCTTTGCTAAGCAGAGGGACATTTTAACGTCAATGTGGATGTGACTGAAGTATTTCCTCTTAGGATCTTTTTGTTGAAGTCTAGGACTCTTGACCAGATCTTTCTTTTTGCCATATATTTTCTTGATCAATTGTTGTCAACCAAGGTTGAGACATGTTTGAGCTTGAAACAAAGATGTTTAATTTACAATGAACCAATTTGGAGTAGCTGATTGGCTTTCCATTGTCAGTGGTCCAGTGGTCTTTGTTCTAGAAGAAATATGGTTCCCTCTAGTTGCTACTTATCAAATCAGCAAGAGTGCTTTTGGTCTTGTTAAGGCAAAGACATTATGGTCAGTTGTGAGCCAATTCACTGAATCATCAGCCTGTTTCATCCTACATTGCTGCAAACGGATGTAAACCATCTGTAGACACTCTTGGTATATATAACCCACTCATTCCATTTCTTTTACTCTCCTTTATAATTGAATCATAAAGGTAGGTTAATACCACCAGTATGTTTTATGTATACATGTTGTAATTATTATACCATCATCCTTGTGAATTGCTCTCTTATTATGATTAATAATTACCATTACAATGATCATATACTATTTGACCCATAAGAACTACTCGCTGTAGGTACAAGCAGAGGTTGAATACATGTGGGGAATGTCAAATTCGGTTCATAATTCAACTTGTGAACCCTATGTTCCTGCTAAAATTACTCTCTTATGTATGATGTAGGGTTTCTGTTAGAAAAGGGCGAACCTCAGAGCAGCAGAACCTGAGCACAAATCTTACGGACAGAAATCCCCACGCAGGAGAGGTTATGAATAGAAGTGCTGCATGCCAATCAACAGCTTCCCGAATCTTGTTGTGCAAAAAGTGTAAAAAATGTTCTTTGCCAGGCAGATGTATCAGTCTTCCCCACTTCTAATGATATATGTATAAACCCACTATAATAGTTTGCCAGGGCTTCTATAATAAAGTGTCACCGACTGGTGGCTTGAACAACAAAAATTTATTTCCAAGTTCTGAAAGTCAGAAATCTGGGATCAAGATGTTGGGAGGGTAGGTTTCATCTAAGAGCCATGAGGAAAGTATCTGTTCCAAGCCTCTCCTCTTGGCTTGTAGATAACCATCTTCTGCCTGTGTCTTGACATCATCTTCTTCCTGTTGTCTGTGTCCAAATTTCCTTTTACAACGAAGACACCAGTCATGTTGGATTCGGGTGATCTCATTTTAACTTAATTACATCTTTAAAGACCCTGTCTCCACATACAGTTAAATTGAGGTACTGGGGGTTTAACTTCAACATACTAATTTGAGGGGAGCATAATGCATCCCATAACATCCACTTTATCAGGAAATTTTTGATCTCTTATGGTGCATATCTCACAATTAGGCACAGTGTATATGCAATATATAGAAGTTAAATATATTCTAAAAAATACATACCTTTTATGAATTTAGAATCCCAAAGCAATTTGATGATGATATAATAATTGGACACACAATTAATCACTGTTCCTCTTCTCACAACTCCCTTCTGTCTTTGTCATTGTCATGTAAACATTTTCCAGCAATCAATGTTGAAGATTCAAGCACACCAATATATTGATAGAGCAACCAAATTAATCCTTTAAGCTTTAATCACTTGTACTCAAATTTCAGTTAATTTATTGAAGATGTCTAATAAAAATTATGAGCTAAATAGACAAATCTGAGGAAGATGTCATTGCAAATGTATTAAAACCTTTAAACACGATAGGCTGGAGTGCTTGTGCTCTGTAGCTGGGCGTGCATTTGAAGTGCGGCCTCCTGCCCTTTCCTTCAGAAACAGAGAAAACAGCAAGAAATAGAGAAGAAGTTTTTAATACTTTTTGATATATTTTTCCTTAAAGGAGAAAGTAAGCAGTAGGATTTAGAACTTACAAATCTAGGCAGGAAATAAAAAATGAAGGGTGATCATGTGAAGAAAAATAATCTGACACAGTTATACTGTGAGAACAGAGAGCCGGATGCAGAAATAGGACAATGGACAGTCATAGTCAACCGATTAGAAATGGCTTTTAAATATGACTTTTCTTTTAAAAACCAAAGCATCCCATACCTGTGCAATGAAACTAAAATTCTCAACCCAAGCACCTTCAAAAAGAAAAAAAAAAAAATATTGTGTTAAAAGTTTCTTCTCTGAATACGGAAGGAATTTGGTACCAAAAAAGCTATAAAGAAGGAGGATCATAATGTTGATTTGGGATGGAAGGCAAAGATTCTTACTAAGTAGCTTCACTGTCAAATGCCCTATGATGGCTTTTAGATGATACCCACGGGTATCTAAGGGTTGAATACCATACCCTTCTTTATCCCACAGTTGCTCAACTGACTGACCCAGGGGCCGTGGGAAGGTGTGCCTGGAAGCATTTGTCAGAATTAATCTCAAAGGCATGGTGGTGCTAAAGCTCTGCAACTGACACCTCCAGAAATTGGTAGGAAATAGAGTATGATTTGGCTGTGGATTTGAACTTGGAAGAGGAAAAATTAAAAGAGAAGGAAAGATTCTCCAGCATGGTAAGCCTTAGTTTAAGGAGCCCCACACCTTTTGCCTGAATTGCTACTGGTTTTGTAGTTAAACTACAGCCATTTCGACGCCAAGGATTTCTATTTAAAATGTCCTGGGTTGAATGGTGCCACTCATAAGAAGATTATTTGCTGACCTATTAACATAGACAGTTTAATGAGATTGACACATATACAACTTCTCTGATGTATGCCTTAGTCATAAACAGAAACAGCAAACTAAATTTAAGAAGATCTAAAAAAATCAGGGTGAATGATGAGATTTAGGCATACAAGGAATTATCAGCTTTCTGACACTACACCTATTTAACCATTTTTAAAGAAGCTAATGCAGATTATAATGTCAAGTTCTGATCACCATGGCAACATTTGTGTGTGCTAAAGGCACTCACATGGTTATGAAACTTCTTGGATTCACATTCTGGAGTCAGTGTTTAATCAGTTCTATATCCTATTGGGAAGAAGAAAAGTAGGGAGAGCATGAAAGGAGTCAGTATCTACCAACAGCTGCAACCTGTCTCTTTCATTTTCCTGGAGGCTAAATAATAAAGACCTTTTCTGGACCAGAGATGGGGATTTCAAGCAAAATTTTATCTCTTTTGCTGGCTCCAATAAAATGCTGCTAACATTTTCTTAATATAATAGGAGATAACCCTTAGAAAATGTCAAAGAAATTTTCCTTCCCCTGTTCAGCTAAATTGTGCCATTTTCCCCAAAGTACCGTAGATCTCCAAATTGCTAATAGAGTTACTTAGGAAGGCTGAGATTATGTTGGACAGAAAATATATAGTCTATCTACTCTATTCTAATCTCATTTATCTACCTATCATACATTTTCGGGGGTAATTTTCCCAGACTATGTAGTTTGCCAATTAGGGAAAGATCATGAAGTATATATAAGAGCAAAGAGGAGGTCACCATGACATTTCGGTATCTGAGTCTATCGTTCATTCTTCAAGAATAGCAGTGATGTAAATAAGAGCACATCATGGATTTATGTCTGTGAAATGCTATAAGTCAGAGATTTTGTTTTGTATGTGGCCAGCAGACAAAATATGATATTTCTACCATATTATGAGCCGTAGTAATTCTGAAGATCTGAAGCAAGCTGAGCAGGTTTTTGAGAGTTATGATTTTAGAGAATCCATAAAATGTCACTTAAAACACATTTTGTTTGTATCATCAGTTTCACTGACCATCATTTAAGAATTTAATAATGATAGGACTTCCAACAATGGTTACAGACAGGGTAGGTGATGCCTCTCTGCAGAAAAAAAGGATAAAAATGGATAAAATTATAAAGAACAAACAATTACTTCAGCGCATTAGAGGGTGACGAAAGGCAAACAACAAATTAGGAAATTTTGTTGTTTTTAAAAATTGCAAGAGCTTCAAATAAGAATTGTAGGAAATAGCGGCCCATCTTACCTAGGGCTGCTCGCGTTCTATGCCTGCCCCCGACACACGCCCAGCTCGATTTGGAAGAATTGTGACTTTACCTTGAAAGCAAGAGCCTCTGCTGCCGAGGGTCAAACTCAGCGCTGGGTGCAGGATGAGCACTTGCAGCTTCGCTGTCCCCAGGTTGCATTCTGGTTCCTACACAAGCAGTGGCCAGATGTGTACTGGGGAATTCCTAAATATAAAAGAACCGTAAAAGGAGTGAGACAGCTTCTCCACAGGGCACTGGCTGACTGCTAAACTTTGCTCTTGTGACAGAGACCCTAGAAAATCTGGCAAAATGTGAAGGGGAGCGGAGGTGGAGAACAGGTTGCGCCTTTGAATGCATCTCTCAACCCGCACACTGCTCCCCTGGCAGATGCTGGAAGTGGTATGGGTCTGAGGTATGTGGGCACGACCTCTGCCCGTCTTAAAGTGATGAAAGTCAGAAGCAAAGAAATTATCACTGAAGCTACAACTGAAAAACAACTCAGCATACATGCAAACAATGTTATGATTATTTCTCATTAGACATATGAAGTCAAGAAGGCTATAGGGTGACATAATAAAGTGCTAGAAGAAAAAATATGTTTGTCAAAATTCTATATCCGGCAAAACCATCCTTCAAAAATGAAGAGAAAATAAAGACAGTGTAAGATAAAAAAAAAAAACAAAACAAAAACCTGAGATAATTATTTTTCTAGCAGACATTCATTCATCACATGCTAATGCTTTGCATAAGCAGTAGGAAAAAAAAGCATGTGGGCAAATACAATCAAAGAAAAATGCCAAAGAATTCTTTTAAAATCGGGATTCTGACTCTGCCCCCGATCCTTCCAGCCTTAGCCCTTTGCTGCAATCCTTCAGTTTTTGAATCCTATGCTGTCTCCTGGACCAACATTGGGAATCGTATTTTACCATCTAGTAATAATTCATTTCAAACACTGATACATTACAGTAACCAGACTTCATTTTGAAATGGGCTAGTGCAATCCTGGCTATGCATTCGGGAGCACACTTTTAAGCAAGCCCTTCCGCCCAGCCTTCTCGCCGATGCGTCTGATGTTATGCTCTACATACTCCTCTTCCCCTCGTCTGATTGCTTATCCTCTAGCTGGGGATTAGTGTAATGTGGATTAATTGACATGAACGATGGTGTGTTTATCTTTTAGGAAACCCCAGTGCTGCAGATTGGAAGCCAGATGCCAAATTTTCTCTTCTGCTTGTATCATTTCTCTGTTCTTGCCTTCATTTATCCCCTTCACAGCATGTAAGCCTAATGGGCATTATGAATGTTGGCTTAAGAGGATGCTCTTGGAGAGGCTAATGAATTTAGTAGCAGGGTAACTTTAACTTTGTACACTCAATAAAGGCATCTTTTTCTTTTTTTTTTAAATGAGATCTTAAAAAGAGATGGTAGGTGGGTATAAGGGAAAGAACCACTGCCCTTTTTTTCTTGTTAAGAAATAGGTGGGTGATAAAAAGTTGAAAATGAATAAATCTCTTTTTTTAAATTTTAACCTTTTGATACATTGAAAATTACTGAAAGGGAGGTAAAAGATAGTCGTGTTTCACCAACCCTATACTTCTATGCTTTAATCCTATCTTTGCTTGACAATTTGAACTCAGTGAATTGAATCTTCAGTATGCAAATAATAATAAAAATTTCTGGCATGTATTTGTGTAAATTCTGAATGTTATATCCCAAATGAGATGTTCTTGGGAGGGGGTTAGTTTGGAAGGTGTTATATGTAACTTCTTTGAAAAAACCATGAATGCTTTGAGCATTTTTTTCCAAAAATAAACCGTGTCATATGGCATATCTGCTTTCATTTAGGCGCTCAAATTATTTTTCTGCAAAACTCTCTTCAATTCCCTAGAAAATGAAATCACCAAAAAAGTATCAGATGCGTGACTTAATGGAGAGCCTATCTCTAATATCGGCGTTCTAGAACATGGGACCAATTAAATAAATGTTGAGAAAGAACCAATAATGTGCAAGACACTGATAGCTGCAGTGAGACACACAGTGATGCTTGTTCTCCATTCAGTGGATCAGTTATGTTGAGTTCAGCTTAAATCATTTTGCCAGAAAAGTGATAAGTGCGTGAATGTATAAGGTCACAGATTAGCAACCCTAGAAATAAATATTCGATATACTATCCAGCCTTGTGTATTCTAGTTAAGATGGCCAAATAATTCATTATTCAAGCTGATAGACTTTTGAGAGTTAAAAGAAAGGGTAATAATAATTATGCAAGGATGATAGTGAAGACAGGAACTATCCTAGAACAAACCAGGGCATATAACCTGTTAATCCTGGTAAATAAATTTTATGCAGGAAAGGTTTGTTTCTAAGGAATACATCATATCACAGAAGTAGAATTATTGCCAGCTACCCCTCTGGATGTCTAGACTCCTTTCTATTTCCATCATGGTTTTTTTTTTTTGGTCAAGATGAATTCTAGCATCTCTCCCCAACCTTTTTGGCACCAGGGACCGATTTCATGGAAGACAGAGTTCAGGTCAGGAGTTCAAAAGGAGCTTGTGCAAGAGTGAGACCTGGTCTCTACCAAAACTAGAAAAAATTAGCCGGGCATGGTGGCGCATGCCTGTAGTCCCAGCTACTCAGGAAGATGAGGCAGGAAGATCACTTGAGCCCAGGAGTTTGAGGTTGCTGTGAGCGAGGCTGATGCCACAGCACTCTAGACGGGGCAACAGAGTGAGACTCTGTCTCCAAAAAAAAAAAAAAATTAGGACGATAACTTGTATGGTAGGCAGACTATCTTATGAAAACATTTGTATTATCTACATCAAGATAGTATTTCAAGCTGTAAGATTAGTTAGGTTAACCCATGGGAGGGTATAATGAAAAAAATAGTATTGAGAACTAGACTTTGCAAAATGTCAATTTTTGTGGTGTAAAAATGTAACAATAAAGAGATACCAGACATTTGAGAAAATAAAACACAATTAAGGTAGAAAGGGCTTCAAGAATTTGCTTAGCGATGACTAAATTATTTAGAGAAATCTAGGAAATCTAGAAAATTATATTTTATTACCTAGATATTATAAAAACAATTTAAGTACAATAGTAAAGGTAGATGGTAGATATGAAGAGTTTAGAGTTAAACTGGTAAAGGATTGAAGTCAGTCCGTATAGATTACTTTTACCAAAAAGTTGATAATAAAAAGAGAAAATAGAGCATGATCTACATTATAGGAGAAAAAATTAGCAACGGTTAACTGTGACCCTTAGTAATTATATTGTCTTTACATTGAATGAAATAGAAAATCAAAGCATTAACAGATGAAATGAGGGGACCATTCACCACGCCTTCCTAAATCTTCCCAAGAGCCAAATATTAACTGGAAATGGCCAAATCGCCATGGCAAGGTTAAAAGAGAGAGAAAAGGCCAAATGTAATCTATTACGTGGATTAGACTATAATCAAATGTTATGATCTGGGAGAAATAAGCACAATCTAATCATACTACTAAAACAATTCAGTTGAAAAATAAGAAAAAATGGGTTTAAGTTCAACCATGGAGGATGAAAATTTGTTTTAAAAAGTACTTACTGATAATTATAAGGTTTTTAAGAAATTAAGACCTCTGAATCTTTTCTTTGGATATGATATTCTAGGGTTTTTAAGAAATTGGCACCTCTGAATGTATTTTTCTTTTTTTGGATATGATATTTTTACTTTCCTTCACTTATTCATTTCTATTTTTAGCATTTTATTGGAAATATACCAAAATAAAGTCAAAATGTTTTGAATTACTATTACTTTATTTTAAAATTTAAGATTATTTAACTATATCTTGTTATACATGTAATATAAATGTAATTATTTTGCCAATAAACCATGAAACTAAATTGGCTTAAAATGGAAACATTGATTTTTATGGAATCTTTTCAATTACATTGTGATCTTGGCACTGTGATTACAAAACTTTCAATTCACATGCAAATAAATTTAGATTGGTATCTTCCAAACTCTTGTCTCTGGTAAATATTTTCTTTTTTCACATTGATGTAAATATGACTTAAATAATCTCTTCATTTATAGCAACATTCTCAATGTGATACAGACTATCAAAAATGATTCTAGGTTGTAAGATAGCACATAGTTATTTTCCTTCCAAATTAAAAAGATAAATCAAGTCTTAGTGATTCCTTTATCTTAAAAATTAAGATTAAAACAGTGTTACCAGTTTTGTTGGCAGATGAACCTTTTCTATTAGGCAGAGAGAGAAGAGGAAGTTTGAATTGGTATTGCAAGCATCAAAGTAGAAAATAAGTGGCAAGTGAAAAATGCAGAGAGAAAATAGCCTCTTAGGTTTTGGTGAGTTAGAAGGAATCCTGTGATAGCATTTTAAATTCAGATGGGTAAGGACTAAAGTGGGCCACAAGCTAGGCAGTTGTCTGTGAATCCTCTGTAGGGAAAAGCAAAGCTTTCCACTCTGTTAAGAAGAGAAATAAGAACAAGCAAAAAGAAAATACATAAATGTGCTTAGAAATCAAACTTAAGCATATTGGGGATTGCTATATGAACCATTTCCATCTATTCTGCCAAATACGAGAAATTTAAATAATTTAGTTCAAAGAAGTGATGAATTAAAAATATACCAAGTAGTTTTCTGACTTTATCATAAAAATAGAACTTTCCCTTCATCTTTCTGGATTTCGTTTTGGACGATTTCTTTTAATTTCTATGTATTACATATTTTGGTGAGTGATCAATAATTTCAGCATGCCTGTCTAATTTCCCAGGCCAGGCTTGCTAAATAAGGGGAATAAAAAAGGATTTTAGTTATTTAATAGAATTTCTTGATTATTTTTAGAGAATAAGAACTTATAGTAATATAATGAGATCCTATATTGTCAAACTGTGAGTGAAAACTATTGTGTTTCAATTTCTGTATTACAGGCAAGAAAGCTAACTGTGTCAATACTAAAAAGGATGGAAAATTGGAATTTTTTAATAAGATGCTGTGGGTGGCTTACAATTATTTTTCAGTAAAGGCTTTGTGTAAATTTTACAAACTCTCTTAGGCATTTTAGTGGATATATTCCTTTCTAAAGATTGAAAAGACATTTTCTTTTTGTTTTGTTTAAAAGAAATTAAGTTTTTGGCTCTGAAAATTTCAATGGATTAGGATCCAGGATGGATTTATTATATAGAAATAACTTTAGTACAATAAATTTTCCCCCACTATTTATTGAACTAGCTAGATTAATTGAAAGCCTTTTGTTGGTGTTTCTAAGAGATTTTTAAAATAGATATCAACAAGCATTTTATATGCCAATGAATAACATCACATTTAGAAGGACTTCCCAGAAGAAACTCAGTGACCTCCGTGGTCCAAAAAGTGTTATTTAACTGCAGAGCAGGGTATAGTAGAAGTGGTGATAGAGGATGTTAACCTACATGGTTGCCTAACACCATGTAATCTCTCTAAATGGATCTGCTTGTTAAGGAAAGAGCCCACTGTCTCTTCTCTCACTCCAGGCTCTTCTCGCCCGCTTATAGAAAGAAATATGTTTCTATTCCTAAATTATGCTACTGTGCTAATGTTCTCTCTTTTGCATTAACTTTGACATGATTATAGGCAATATTGGCAAGTCCTATTAATTATACTAAAGAAACAGAGTTTGGCTATAGTGTTTCAAACTAAAACATAATTTTTAAACAGAAGAGATTCAATTGCATTCCCTAATGGATTTTAATAACAGGTTATTGAAAACCACCGTGTGAGTAATTCAATTATGCACGTACGTGACTGATAGTCACTGTAATAACTACTTGCATTTTAGATCATTTAGAGAAAAAGTATAAGCTGGGTTCACACAGTTGGAAAAGCCAGGCAAAAAATCTGAATAGTAATGGCACCAACTTTGCCTACTTCAGGGAGGAAATAGGCATATTTAATTGTCCTTTATAGGATCTCTGATGTAACCTAAGGTTAGGGAAGGCATTAAGGACATTGATTAAAAGTATTCTGTAAGTACTGATATCTTGATCAAAATTTTACATGAAAGAATTGTCCTAGTCACTTAAAGTCGAAAAGACAAAGAGTGATTCTTACTTGAACTTGCCCAAAAAGTGATTTCTCTCAGACTTATCTTACAAAAGAGAATCTAAAGCAAAAGTTTTCTCTAACCCGCAAATCCTGGATGTAAACTACTTTTGTTTGTTTTGCTATTTCTGCTATGAACTTCCATAGGGATACATTGACTTCGTAGTACCGGATGAGATTTAAGGATCAAATGTTGACGTCTTGGTTTTTGTTTCATTTTGCGCTTTCAAGTGTATTCTTTCATTTAGTTTGGCCAAACAAAAACTCAGTCTGACTGGTTTCCTAACATCGAAACTTCAAATACAAAAGGGAGCAGGGTTTTTGCTTTTCATTATTCTCTTAAGAAATTTTCTGATCATACCACGCTCTTTGCTACTTTTCAGATACCCTGTGGTATTATTTTACCTATGTAATTATTCATTCAGTTCACAGAAAAGAGGAAGTATGCTTGTTTTATCCAAAAGGATACTAAACTTCATATTTAGTATGACATCATGCTCACTCACATCTTTAAATTTCTGAGGAGTTACACAGAGTGTGATTATGGATCTCAATTCCTTTCTTAGAAACACTCTTGCTAACCAGAGCAAAACTTCTATTGCAGAAGCCTAGATTTCTGGGATTTTTTGACACTTCGGTATCTTTTCTTACATCCACCATGGGACTACAATTTCTGGTACTGCAACATGGTTGGGAGTGGCAATAGACAGACAATGGTGTGAGGTACGTTAGAAATATAATGGAAATACATTGCAAGGTCTGGCAAAATTTGGAAAATATATGCCAATATTACATTCTGGCAAAGGCAAAAGCAACCCAGCTTTTGAAAAACCCAGGAATACATTCACCTCTACTCATTTGGATTGCTAAGTAGAGGGAACAAAAGATTTTTTTTTTTTAACTTTAACAAAGCTATATTAAATTCATGAGTTCTGGGAACCTGAATTTGGATAAAAAACATTTGCCCATGAGCCAGCCTTCCAACTCAGTGTAAGAAATATCACAAACCAATGGGAAAGAAATTTCTCTTTTTATCTCTTAAAACAGTTTTACTATATTATGTCTAATCCTAGATTTTGTTTTATTATCAAGCTAGGAAATTTTGGGGTTAATTGAATCTGTGGATTCATGTCTCACATGAGTTATAAAAAATTCTAAGTCAAATATTCCTCTGCCCCATTCTCTGTCCCTCCTTCTAAGACTCTGGTTAAGCATAAATTAGACCTTCTCACTGTAGAATCCACATATTTTCACCCTTATTTTCCACTTTTTCCCCTCTGTGCTATATGCTGTATAATTTCTGCTAATCTATCATTCAGTTATTTAATTTTATCTTCTTTATGTCCAGTGAGATGTCAAATGCATTTTTTATTTTTCTTATTCTATTTTCCATAGTTCTTTCTTAAATATAATCTGATATATTTTATATATTTCTATTTCCTGCAAGTAGTTTCAGGTTTATTACTTAATTCTTTAAACGGAGTAAATATGATTTTAAAATGTACATTTAATAATGCAATATCTGAATTCTGTATAGGTTTGTTTCTGCTCTGTGTTGTGTATGTTGATTTTTGATCCTATTCAAGATTCCTTATTTGCTTGTTTATCTTTGAACACTTGCTGGTTTTTTTCCCTCAAAAGTTATTTGAGGGAGTTTCTGAGGCCTTGGGTAAATGAATCTCTACATGAAGGTAATTCTGTAAATACAAATACTGGAGAAACTTAAAATATATAAGTATATGTGTAGGTTTGTGCGTGTGCTTATGTGTGTGTATGTGTATATATGTGTTTGTGTGTGTGTGTGTTTATATATATATAATTTTATTTGGACATTTTTGTTTTATTTTCAGTTGGAAGATTCACACAAATAACTTAGCCAGCCATTACCAGAAATAGGAAGTCTCTCTTCATTATATGATGCATGCAGAGTTAGGAGCTGAGATTGGGCCTCATGACCCTGTGCGCAGTTAAATACTTTTAGGAAGAAATTGTGACGCTAATAAATATTATCTCTGAAACCCTTCTACTTTTTTGCCTCTTTCCTCTTTTAGTTACCTGAACGATAAAACAATGATGTGCTAGAAACCCCCAGGATACTTTCATTTTGATAGAATTTCTTAAAGAACCAAAGCCTTGCACATGTCCAAGGTTAAAATTTATGGATTTTTGGCCAGGTACCTGTCTGCAGAGTAGAGTGTCCTGACATTTCAGAAGCATTGGAATAGAGCAGTGACAAAGCCATGGTGAAAATGCTAGCGTGTACTTTAACGATTTCTATCCCTGGAAACTGGCAGATGAAAAGAATATCTCTATAGATATGGCTATCCACTGGGAGAAATTATTCTCCTAAAAATGTATCCCGATGTATTGATATAACTCTGTCCATCCACTGATATTTGCTGGCTCAGCATTTGCCATGTTTCTAGCAGGACATCATTTCTGGCAAGAATGCAAGCATAGTACAGTTATGTCTTAAGTATCCAGAGAAAAGAATAACTTTTTAAAAATTTTCATTTTGTTTCTGTCATAAATTTGTTTAATCTAGTTGCTGTCTCTGCATCAGTTTTTAGGCCCGACATAAGTTATCTGAAACCCAATCACACCCTGTCACCTTTGGCCTAGTTAAGCGTCCCCTTCCCTGTGGATCAGCAGGAGCTTGCCAGGTAAACATCCCAAGAAAGAGGTAAAAAAGAAAAAAATTAGCCGTCTAGAGAATCAACCCATTCTAAAGATCGTAAATAAAAGAGGCAAAGGATCGGGTGGCGGGGAGGAGAGACCGCGGCTCAGGCCTTAGTCTGTCTTGGATTGGGCCGGCGGGGCCCCTTCGCAGTCCCTTGCCTCCTTTTCTCTTGTCAGCCACAGACAGAAAGGAAGAACCGTATCTTCTGGCAGTAAAAAGCCTGAAACAAAACGAAGTGAGAGAGAGAGAGAGAGAGAGAGAGAAATGGCTGCTGCTTTATAAAGGCGGCTATGAGTCAAAAATAAAAATAAAAATGAAAATGAATAAACAAATGGAACTTTAAGTACTGAGCAAAGGCTGGGTCTTGCAAATATAATGCTGGTCATAAATTACTTACTGAATTAAAAACAGAGCCCTAGAGTAGATACAGAGGGAGAAAATAAAAGGTAATTAAATAAATTGTGCATACGTATGTCACATTTTTAAAATATATGATAAATTGTGTATGTGTATATGGTTTGGTTCCAGACCACTAGAAGAAAGTGAAGATCACAATAAAGTGATCTTCACTTTTTCAGTTTCCTGGTGCACACATTTACACTATTAAATATGCAGTAGCATTATGTCTAAAAAATCATATGCATAAATTCTTCAGAGCCCTAGGGTTTTGGGGATGGTAAATGAGCCCCTAACAAGAAAATCAGCCTGTCCTTTGAAGCTCTGAAGCCAGGTATTGACTTCTCTCTGGCTATGAAAGTCTTAGATGGCATTTTCTTCCAGTAGAAGGATGTTTCATCTGCACTGAAAATCTGTTCTGTGGTGTAGTGACCTTCATCAATTGTCTTAGCTAGATCTCTTGGATAACGTGCTACAGCTTCTACATCAATTTGCTTTCTCACCTTGCACTTTTAAGTTATGGAGAGGGCTTCTTTCCTTAAACCTTATCAACCAACCTTTCCTGGCTTCGAACTTTTCTTCTGCATTTTCTGTACCTCTCTCAGCCTTCACAGAATCGAGGAGAGTTGGGGCCTCGCTCTGGGTGAGGCTTTGGCTTACGGAAATGTTGCGGTTGGTTTGATCTTCTATCCAGACCACTAAAACCTTCTCCATATCCTCAATAAGGCTGTTTTGATTTGTTATCATTTGTGTGTTCACTGGAGTAACACTTTTAATTTCCTCTGAGAACTGTTCTTTTGCGTTCACATCTTGGATTACTGCTTGGCACAAGAGGCCTAACATTTGGCCTGTGTGGGCTTTGACATGCCTTCCTCACTAAGCTTAATCATTTCTAGCTTTTTATTTAAAGTGAGAGACGTGGGTCTCTTCCCTTCCCTTGAACACGTGGAGGATGTCGTAGAGTTGTTAATTAGCCCAATTTCAATGTTTTTGTGACTCGGGAAAAGGGAGGCCTGAGAGGAGTGAGAGAGACAAGGAAACAGCTCATAGGAACGTAAAACATTTATTGATCAATTTTGAGATCTTATATGGGCGAGGTTCATGGCACCCCAGAACAGTTATAATAGGAACACCCAAGATCACAGATCACATTATAGAACACATGTTATAATAATAATGAATAACTTTGAACTATTGTGAGAATTAACCAAAATGTGACACAGAGACAAAAAGTGAGCACGTGCTGTTGGAAAAATGGTGCCAATAGACTTGCTTCATGCAGGGTTGCCACAGACTTTCAATTTGTAAATATCGCAATATCTGCAAAGCACAATAAAACAGGGTATGCCTGTACTTACCCCCAGACACAAGCACTTCACTTCTGTCAATTCTGAGAGTGGTGATAAGTTGGGATTAAAGTCAGATAGTTGAATGTCACAGTCTGCCCCCTTAAGTGTTACATTACACAGCCTCTCATGCATTCCAGTTTCAGTATTTTACTTTCTTTTTATTCATCCTCCCAGAAGAGATGGCCTTCATTTTTTTCCCCAAGCTAACCGCTTCCAATTGGATTCTATCTATTCTTGTTTCTTCCTTAACCTCGATTTATCAGTTATCTCCTTTATAGTCTCTTCCTATACTCTTTCCTATCCTCACTCTCCTCATCTTTTGTTTTTGCCTACATAAAAGATAGAACCACAGTGGCTTTGCTCAGCTCTGTTCCTCTCATGCCACCTTAGCCCACTCCTTCCTATCCCTAACTCTTTTATCTAAAGTGCAATTTTATTGCCATTTCCTCACCAACTGCTTTATCTATATGTCTCTTAATCCTTTGTTGTTTGGCTTCTGGTCCTACATTCTCCTGAACAATATCTCTGAGGCAAGTTCCTAGTTTCCTGGACCAAAGATTTTTTTTCCTTTATGTTTATTCTCCCTTATTCTGACTAACTCCTTCCTGCCCACCATCCTTGCTGGGAGGAAAGTTGCATATGAGTGGACTTTTTATTATGGAAAATTTCAAACATGTACAACAGTAGAGAATAGAATATAATGAACCCTTATGTGCCTAGCATTCAATTTCAGCAATGATGAACACTTCTTCAATTTTCTTTCAATGTGCTCCCCACTTATTTTTGTTGTTGGTGGTGTATTTTAGAGCTAAAACTAAATCCCAGACATTGTCACTGAGTATCTCTAACTAATGAGAAAATTTTATTTTTAAACCTCATTCTACCATTCTGTTTTCTCCCTTAATAAAAATTAACAATATTTTCTCTCTTTTTTTTTTTTTTTTTTTAGAGACAGGGTAGGTCTTTCTCTGTTGCCCAGACTGGAGTGCAGTGGTATGATCATAGTTTACTGTAATCTTGAGCTCCTGGGCTCAAGCAAGTGATCCTTCCACTTCAGCCTCTTGATTAGCTAGGACTATAGGTACACACCACCATGCCCACTAATTGTTTAAGTTTTTTGTACAGATGGGGTCTTGCTCTATTGCCCAATATAGCAAGCCAGGTCATAAGGGTGAACACTGGATTTCCTAGCCAAACTAGGAATTTATAGCCAAACTCCTGGCCTCATGTAATCCTTGCCTTATGCAATCCTCCCACCTCAGCCTCCCAAAATGGTGGGATTACAGGTGTGAGCCATGTAACCAGCCAACAGTATTTTCTTAATATAGAAAACTTGATTTTTAATACTGGTTCTGATACCTTCTGTTTAACTTGGGCAATTTACAAGCTCATTTTCTCATCTTGAAATGTAGTGAGGATAATTATGACAATCCTATCTGGTAGGGTTGTCGTGAGGTTATCTCATTTATTTCTGCATAAAGTGCCTAGTGCTTTAAAGCACAATGCTTTACCTATATGGAAGCTCAAACATTTTTTTCTTTATTCTGTCTTCATTCATCAGTTTACTCAGTAGATATTTATTGAACATCTGTGTGTCAGCTGAGGAGAAGACACGGACCTTGGCTCCTAGGATCCTTCACTATCTTCTCTGCCTGCCTCCCAGATATGCATTTTTAAAATCTTTTATTTATTTTATTTATCTATTTATTTTTTAAACCAGCAGGCAGGGGAAAATGTGCCTTTTTTTAAACCCCTACTTACTGTCCTAGATATGTATATAACATTCATTTGTTGTTTTACTCTTCTATTTCCTCTGTAACTCTGGCCTTTAGAGATCTAGCTGTTCCACTCCCACCACTTCAAGTTATCCAAATGACTCAGTTCTATAACTCTAGCCTTGTTTTGTTTTCAACTAAGCAATAAACCCACTCCCCTCCTGGCTTTTGGACATTTCTGTTTGGCCATCAGGACAAGTGTAAGGTGCACTGAACTGAGTTTGCAGACCAGGGCTGCAGCTTAGTCTCAACATTAACTGCTTGGCTTGGGCAATTCAGTTACCTTTCTTGGTCTCAGTGTCCTCAGCCAGAAGGATGGAAGGGCTGAGCTAGAGTCTGAAGTCCTATCCAGCTTTAAAAGCCTGTCAGGTGTGAGAAGGTAGTTTTGGAAATGTCCTATTCGGTGTATCTGGAATCACATCTATTAATATTATGCTGACCCACAAACTAGTTTCTAACTTCCCCGGCCTGGCTGTCCTCTCCTAGGAAATCCAGTGTTCACCCTTATGGCTCCTTTTTCTCTCTCTCTCTCTCTCTCTCCGGGTCACTTGCTCTCTCTGTCTTTCTCTCTCCCTCTCCTTCTCTCTTTCTCTTTTTTTTTTTAAATTTTGAGACAGGATCTTGCCCTGTTGCTCAGGCTGGAGTGAAGTAGCCTGATCACAGCTCAACTGTAGCCTTGAACTCCTGGGGTAAAATGATCCTCCTGCCTCAGTCTCCTGAATAGCTAGGACTACAGGTGCATGCCACCATATCTGGCTAATTTTTTTTTTTTTAGAAATGGGCTCTTGCTGTATTGCCCAGGTTGGTCTCCAATTCCTGGTCTCAAACGATCCTCCCACCTCAGGGTTGGGATTACAGGTGTGAGGCATTACGCCCAGCCCTTCCTTCTTTTTGTCCTCAATTTAGGGCCAGTTACTTTATGACTAGTTCTTCAGTTAATCCTGGCTCCTGGCTCTTCCTAGAATACCCTTTTGTCCCCTCTCAGCTTTGCGTCTGTATTTACATACAGGTAGTTTCCTTTATGCACATTGTTTCTCCTGAACTTATGTTCTGTCCAGTTGAAATTATGACCGTCTTTCCAGGCTTAGCTCAGGGAAGTCCTCCCTTCTTCTTTCTGTCATGACTGGCAGTGCATTGGTGACATTTCACAGTATACCCGGTTCTTCAGACATTTGTATGTCTATATTTTTCTCACCTCTAGATTATACTTTTTGAGTCCAAGGACGATGTCTTTTACATCGTGTGTAATTTTCCATCCTACAGTGTCTAGCATGATCTTTTTTTTTTTTTTTTTGAAATGGAGTCTCGCTGTGTTGTTAAGGCTGGAGTTCAGTAGCGTCATCATAGCTCACCACAAGCTCAAACTCCTGGGCTCAAGCCATCCTCCTGCCTCAGCCTCTTGAGTAGCTGGGACTTCAGGTGTGCACCACTGCACTTGGCTAATGTTTCCTCTTTTCTCCTTTCTCATTGCCACTACCTAGTTCTGGATCTTACCACTTCTTACCCAGATTGTTACAACAGCTTCCTACCTAATCTTGCATCTACACAGTGTCCTGAGTTTCTTTTTATTTTTTTTTATTTTTATTTATTTATTATTTTTTTTTATTTTTTATTTTTTTATTTATTTATTTTTTTGAGACAGAGTCTCACTCTCTTGCCTGGGGCAAGTGCCGTGGCGTCAGCCTAGCTCACAGCAACCTCAAACTCCTGGGCTCAAGCGATCCTTCTGCCTCAGCCTCCCAAGTAGCTGGGACTACAGGCATGCGCCACCATGCCCGGCCAATTTTTTCTATATATATTTTTAGCTGTCCAATTAATTTCTTTCTATTTTTGGTAGAGATGGGATCTCGCTCTTGCTCAGGCTGATCTCGAACTCCTGAGCTCAAACAATCCACCCGCCTCGGCTTCCCAGAATGCTAGGATTACAGGCGTGAGCCACTGCGCCAGGCCCTGAGTTTCTTTTTAAATTGGAATTCAGATGATGCCATTTCCCTGCTTGAGATCCTTCAGTGGCTCCCACTGGGGACAACAGGGTTGTGGGGAAATTGCATGGAGACAGATATGGAGGCCACTTCAGAGCTCAGCAGGGATCAGTGGCATAATAATTATTATATGTCTGTTGGAGGTGTAGATAGGAAAGCCATACTGAGTGCCACATATTGGCGAATTCTTGCATGGGACAAAGTTCAGATTCCTTAGCAGGACACTGTAGGATCAAGATCTGGCCTGTCTACCTCTCATCTGTTGCAGGCCCCCTTTTTATCCCTCTCTCCCATCTCTTGCCCCACAGAACTATACTTCATATGTCATTTCCTCTCCTTTTCTGCCTAAGTAAAGTTTGTCTGTTTTTTTTTTTTTTTTTTTTTTTTGTGACAGGGTCTCGCGATGTTGCTTGGGCTAGAGTGCAGTAGCACCATCATAGTTGACTGCAGCCTCCAACTCCTAGGCTCAAGCGATCTCCTGCCTCAGTCTCCTGAGTAGGTGGGACTATAGGTGCATGGCACCGTGCCCAGCTAATTTTTTAAAA
>CAUYSK010124930.1:0-26787 GCA_963575035.1 Avahi laniger | reverse complement strand
AGCCGGGCATGGTGGCTCATGCTTGTAGTCCCAGCTACTTGGGAGGCTGAGACAGTAGGATTGCTGGAGCCCAGGAGTTTGAGGTTGCTGTGAGCTAGGCTGATGCCACGGCACTCACCCCAGGCAAGAGAGTGAGACTGTGTCTCAAAAAAAAAAAACAAAAAAAACTAATGCAACTAATAAATCCACAAAGTAGTTTTCTGAATAAAAAATAGATAAACCACTAAGCTAACATAATTTTTTAAAAATGAAGATGAGGGAGTTCAAATACACAATATAAGGAATAAGGGAAAAAGAGGCATACCTCAGAGATAATGCAGGCTCCATTCCAGCCCACTGCAGTAATACAAATATTGCAACACAGCTAGTATTACAATAGAGCAAGTCACACATTTTTTGGTTTCCCAGTACATATAAAAGTTATATTTATCCTACACTGTAGTCTGTTAAATGTGAAATAACGTTATGTCTGAAAAAATAAGGTACATACCTTAATTTAAAAAATACTTTTTTGCTAAAAAATATTGATGATCATCTGAGCCTTCAGCAAGTGGTGATCACTTTGCTAGTGGAAAATCTTAACATCATTGTTGGTGGGTGCTGACGGATCAGGGTGGCGGTTCGTGAAGATTGGAGTGGCTGTGATAATTTCTTAAAATAAGACAACAGTGAACGTCAACTATTGCCACAACAATAGGCTCTTCCTTTCACGTAAGAGTTCTCTGTAGCATGCAATACTATTTGATAGCATTTTACCCACAGTAGTACTTCTTTCAAAATTGGAGTCAATCCTCTCAAACCCTGCTGCTGCTTTATCAGCTAAGTTATGTAATATCTTAATTTATGTAATAAATTATTTGTTGTTATTTCAACAATGTTTACAGCATCTTCAGACCAAGAGCAGATTCCATCTCAAGAAACCATTTACTTTGTTCATTCCTAAGAAGCGACTTCTCATCTGTTCAAGTTTGATCATGAGATTGCAGCAATTCAGTCACATCTTCAGAGTCCACTTCTAATTCTGGTTCTTTTGCTGTTTCCACCACATCTGCAGTGACTTTTTCCACTAAAGTCTTGAACCCCTCAAAGTCATCCATAAGGGTTGCAATCAAATTCTTCCAAACTCCTGTAAATGTTGATATTTTGACCTCATCCCATAAGTAACAAATGTTCTTAATGATATCTAGGATGGTGAATCCTTTCCAGAAGGTTTTCAATTTACTTTTTCCAGATCCATCAGAAAAATCACTATCTAAGGCAGCTATAGCCTTACAAAATGTATTTCTTAAATAATAAAACTTTAAAATAGCAATGACTCCTTGATCCATGGACTGCAGAATGGATGTTGTTTTAGCAGGCATGAAGACAACATTAATTTCCTTGTACATCTCCATCAGCACTCTTGGGTAACCGGGCACGTTGTCAAAGAGCGGCAATATTTTGAAAGGAATCTTTTTCTGAGCAGTGGAATTCTACAGCGGGCTTAAAATCTTCAGTAAAGCATGCTGTAAACAGATGTATTGTCATACAGGCTTTGTTCCATTTATAGACCACAAGCAGAGTAGAATTAGCATAATTCTTAAGGGGGGGAAGGATTTTTAGAATGGTAAATGAGCATTGGCCTCAACTTAATGTTACTGGCTACATTAGCCCCTAACAAGAGAGTCAGCCTATCCTTTGAACATTTGAAGCCAGGCGTTGACTTCTCTGTAGCTATGAAAGTGCTAGATGGCATCTTTTTCCGATAGAAAGCCATTTCATCTGCCTTGAAAATTTGTTGTTTTGTGTAACCACTTTCATCAATTACCTTAGCTAGGTCTGGATAACTTGCTGCAGCTTCTGTTAATACATCAGCATTTGTTGCTTCACCTTGCACTTTTATATTATGGACATGGCTTCTTTCCTTGAACCTCATGAACCAACCCTACTAGCTTCAGACTTTTCTTCTGCAGCTTCCTCACCTCTCTGAGCCTCCACAGAATTGAATAGTGTTAGAGTCTTGCCTTGGATTAGGCTTTGGCTTAACAGAATGTTGTGGCTGATTTGATCTTCTATCCAGACCACTAAAACTTTCTCCAAGTCAGAATTACAGTGGTTTCACTTTCTTACCATGTGTGTGTTCACTGGAGTGGCACTTTTAATTTCCTTCAAGAATGTTCGTTTGCATTCACAACTTGGCTGTTTGGTGCAAGAGGCCTAGCTTTCAGCCTGACTCAGCTTTCAACATTCCTTCCTCTCACTAAGCTTAATCATTTCCAGCTTTTGATTGAAAGTGAGAGATGTGTGACTCTTCCTTTCACTTGAACACTTAAAGGCCATGGTAGAGTTATTAACTGGCTTAATTTCAATATTGTTGTGTCTCAGAATATGGTGCCCAAGTAGAGGGAAGAGAGCCGCAAGAATGGCCAGTTCGTGGGATAGTCAGAACACACATTTATTGATTAAGCTCACTGTCTTATATGGGAATGGTTCATGGCACCCCAAAACAATTATAATAGTAATATCACTGATCACAGATCACCATAACAGATAAAATAATAATGAAAAAGTTTGAAATATGGTGAGAATTACCAAAATGTGACAGAGATGCGAAGTAAGCACATACTGTTGGAAAAATGGCCAACAGACTTGCTTCACACATGTTTGCCACAAACCTTCAATTTGCAAAACAAAACAAAACCTCAGTATCTGCAAAGCACGATTAAGTAATGTACAATAAAGGTTATACCTGTAATCAGAAACAGAGCAAACTAAAATAATAAGGACTAACTTTGCTCAACTCTTCAAGATAATCTGAACTTGGATTTGAAATTAATTCATTTTCTAAGAAAATGTAATTTATTAAAATTAATTCTAGAAGAGAAAGAATATCCAAATAAACCTATTCCTATATTAGGAAAAAAAAGTTTTTCAAAAATCTTTCCCACCTTAAACTAACCATTAAAGCATCACTATAGAATTTTATCAAACCTTTAAGGAGCAGATAACTCCAATGTTATTTAAATGATTCTTGGAAGTTATTTAAAAAAAACTTTTTTGAACTTTTTTTGAAAAAAACTTTCAGATTATTTTCCTAATGTGAGTAGAGCCTTGGTACCAACTTAACAAGATTATAAAAATGAAAAGAAAGCTGTAGGTAATCTTACTTATATATAACAATGCAGAAGTCCTAAATAAGGTATTAGAAGTGGGGGGGAAAGCATTGATATTATTAATAGCAGACATAATCCAGCAGAACACATTTAAGAGTAATCGGCCAAGTAGAATTTATTCCAGGAATACAGGTTGAGTATTTCTTATCTGAAATTCTTGGGAGTGGAAGTGTTTCAGATTTAAGATTTGTTTGGATTTTGGAATGTTTGCATTATACCAGTTGAGCATTCCTAATTCAAAATCCATGCCAACAATCAAAAAGTTCGGGACAGAAGCAGTTAGGATTTCTGATTTTCAGATCATGGATGTTCAGTCTGTACAAGAATAGTTTGATATTAGGAAAGCTGATGCTGTACCTCATGTTATTCATACATCCAAGGAGCAAATTTATATATTTCCTATGGATGCTGAAAAGGCATTTGACAAAAAATCGACAACCATTCTTTATAAAACACAAAGAAACAGGGATAGAATGGATTCTTCCCTAGTATGATAAAAATAAATACATTCAGTTCAAAACCTGGCATATTTAGTGGGGAAACTAGAGGCACTCTCACTAAACTCAAGAACAAGATAAGAATGCTCTCCATCACCAGTATTATTAACATTGGATTGAAAATACCAGTCAATATAATTAGAAAAGAAAGATATTAGAGATGTAAAAATTAGAAATGAAGGCCAGGCGTGGTGGCTCACACTTGTAATCCTAGCATTCTGGGAGGCCAAAGCAGGAGGATTGCTTGAGTACAGGAGTTTGAGACCAGCCTGGAGTCTGGTCTTGCAAGAGCAAGACCTCATCTTTACTAAAAATAGAAAAAGTAGCCAGGCATTGTAGCATGCACCTGTAGTCCCAGCTACTCAAGAGGCTGAGGCAAGAGGATGACGTAAGCCCAGGAGTTTGAGGTTGTAGTGAGCTATGACAATGCCACTGCACTCTACCTAGGGTGACAGAGTGAGACTCTGTCTCAAAAAAAAAAATTAGAAATGAAGTGATAAAATTATCACATTTTGCAGATGACGTAATTGTATCCTAGAAAATCCATAGGAACCAACTGAAACACTACTACAAACAACAAAAATTCAATTTAGTAGCAGAGTACAAAATTACTATGCGGAAAGTTATAGCCTTCATGTGTACCAGCAACAACCATATAGAATATATACTGAAAGACCTAATTTATTTAGAAATAAACTTAACAAGAAATACGTAAGACTTAGGAAAAAAAAATTTAAACCCTCTGTAGGACACAAAAGATGACAAACAAATGGAAAGACAACTATAGAAAGATTCCAACAAATACATCAACAGATTTTGTTTTTGCATCTAGGTAAACTAATTCAAAAGTTCATATGGGAAGATGAAGGAAGATAACTAGTAAAACTCTGAAAAAGAACAATAAGGGAGAACTAGGCTTATCAAATAGTAAGCCATAATATAAAGCCTCAGTAATTAAAACGGTATGGTGATAACATATGAAAAAATAGACCAATGAAACAGAGTAAAATGAAAGCCCAGAAAATAGACACAGATACATGGGAATTTAATATATGATAAAGGTGGCATCTTCAACCAGTAGAGAAACATGAACTATTCAATAAATGGTATTAGAACAACTGGGCAGCTATGTGGGAAAAAATATTAATAATTAAATGATGAAAGTACCAGAAGACAACATAGACTTGTCTTTCTGACTCAAAGACCATAAGCATAAAAGGATATATTTTCATACTAGAATACTCATATTTCTGGAATTATGTAACTTAATTATGGTAATTAAGTGAAATTTTCATTAAAATGAGAAAGAGGGGTTTTTGTCAGATATTTTACTTAGAGATCTTTTAAACTTATTTCCAGTTTCAAAACGAATTTGTCAAAGTTACTAGAAGTTTTTCAGACAGACTAGTAGAGCTTTATAGATCAATATCAGATTACCACATGCCTGAGAAATGAAACATTTGTCAGTATCTGTTTTTATTATTTGGAAAGAATATCCTCCTATTAATATTTTTAATGATTCCTTGTGATTACTTCATAATGATTGTGATTTACATTTTAATTTATCTTGATAAGCAATAATTTTAAACTACCCCTACATCTTTCCATAATACAGATGAGGTCTCCAGATGAAAAATGAAAAAGAGGGGATGTCTTCGAGATTTGTTCTAGTTACACATGCAGGATCTTTACAAATTGGTTGGCTCTGAAGCAGAAAATAATTCGCATATTAACATGGGGAGGTGTTTACATATATCTTTTCTTTTGAAGTGCAAATATGACTTTTGCTGGATTTGCCTAGAAGAATGGAAAAAACATAGTTCTTCCACTGGAGGTTATTACAGATGTACTCGCTATGAAGTCATTCAGCATGTGGAGGAGCAGTCCAAGGAAATGACTGTGGAGGTAAAGAGAACTGATTAAGCCAAGACTCTGTCTAAGCCTCTTAATGCCATTGGAAGTATTTTGCATCTCTTCTTTTACTGTCTTCACCTTAATGAAGCATTACATTAAATACACTGTAATTTAAACAAAATAATTCTATAAACTTGAGAGCTTCTTTCCTTTAAGTTTTCTTTTTTTAAATTTTGATGAAGACATGAAAAGTTTAGTCTATCCCAGCCTGCTTTCTGTAAAGACTTAAAAACAATTTTAACATAGTATCAACAATACAGTATACAGTAAGTGTCTTGATCTGCTCAACTGCCATAACAAAATACCATAGACTGGGTGGCTTGAACAACAGAAATTTATTTCTCACAGTTCTGGAAGGTTGAAAGAAATCCAAGATCAAGGTGTTGGCCAGTTTGGTGAGGGTGCTATTCTTGGTTTGCAGATAGACACCTTCTTACTGTGTCTTCACATGGCCAGGAGAGAGAGAGAGACCTCTGGCGTCCCTTCCTCTTCTTATAAGGACACCAGCCCTGTCAGAATAGAGCCTTACCCTAATGACCTTATTTAATCTTTATCTCCTCCTCACAGGCCCTATCTCCAAATACAGTCACACTGGGGGCTAGGGCCTCAACATATAAATTTGGGGGGAACACAGTTCATTCTATAGCAGTAAGTCATGATAAAACATTGAAGCTCTGATGAACATATTGATTGAGAGACATTTTTGCTTTTGACTCTGGGATTATGGATTCAGTGGTTTGTCACAGAGAATACAAACGCAGGACTATTCTGGGAGGGTTTAAAATGTATTGGTTATTATTTTCTCTCAATAAAATAATCAACAAACCTGAGTGCAATATTACCTATTAATAATAAATTTTTTCAATGATCACCCCCAAAAAACAACTGTAATAGCTACTAGTTCTTATGAAAGTCATTTATGGAGTTTTGTTTCCTAGGCTGAGAAAAAACACAAACGATTTCAGGAACTTGACAGATTTATGCACTATTACACAAGATTTAAAAACCATGAACATAGTTACCAGGTATGTACCAAATCATTTCAAATGAGCTGAACTACACTGTTGTGAATGAAAAGAATGGTTTAAATTATTTATTTCTATTCCTTTAGTTAGAACAACGCCTTCTTAAAACAGCCAAAGAAAAGATGGAACAATTGAGTAGAGCTCTCAAAGAAAGTAAGTTATAAGTGGTATGTGTGATAATTAACATAAAATATCCTTCCATGCTTAAGTCACTTCACTGGTAGGTTAAGCCTTTAAGGGAATACGTTATCTCCATTAGCTTGGTCTGGTAGGGTTCTGAGTTCTTTGAAGGCCCAAGTGCAGCTGAGCAGCCTCATCTTTGATTGGATTTTCTATCCAGTGCCTAGGCTGCTCCCCTTAATGCCTAGGCTCTTACCAGATAAGAGCTCTTACCTCTGGTTACTCTGTGCCACAGCTGATGGTCTACAATGTTGGAAAAAGTGGATGGGCTCTAAAGGGCATCCTTGACCCAGTCAAAAGAGCAGGATACACTTTGCTACCCAATTATAATATAACTGAATACTCAAAGATTCTTATTAAAATTCAGCACAGTGCCTAATGGAGTGGAAATCAAGTACAGTTGGGGAAGAAATCATTTTGCTGGTAAATAATGAACATTAGGATCAAAAAGCAAAGCCATGAAAAGGGGCTAACTTGCGGATCCTCAATTGGAAGTTACAAAGGAGTATTCCAAAATGAGGATTGAATATTGGTTGCACCATTAGAATTTAATATCCCACAATGACCACACAGAGTACAGGGTTTGGTATGTTTGTTCTAAAAAGTCATGTTTTAAAAATACTAGCTTATATATGAAAGGGACATTTTAAGCCTAAAAATGTGATCAATTTATACTTGGATTTGCTCTAGTTTATAAAAATATTGAGTACTAACATCCTTTTCATGAGGAAAATTCCCTAATTAAGACAATACTGTAAGTTAAATAGAGTGGGTCTCTTTAGTCTCCTTGTTTATTATTAGTTCTTCGGCTTGATTACTGATATTAACAATATCACCCAAATATCAAACTCTTGAAGTATTGTTCACAGTAAAAATTGAAAGGAGAAAACCCTCACAAGTTCTATAGTTCTTCAATAGGGATTTTTGTCGGTTTGGTCACTACTATATCCTTAGTGCTTAGAATTGTTCCTGACACACAATAACATTCAATAAATATTTGTAGATGTGAATTATTGCTTTTGTTCAACATTCTGGAGGTTCCATACAGCATAGTAAAATATGAAAAAGAATTAAAAGATATAACAATTGGAAAAGAAGAAACAAAACTTCAAATTTCTCACAGTTGTCATAATGGGGGGTGGAGGGAGCAGTGTATATTTTGTTTTAATGCTATCCCAAGGATGGAGCATACTCAGAAATTTTACGGTGATCCATGTCAATTTGTGTACACATACACATTTAATTTCTTTCTACAGGCATGTAGAAAAATGTGCTTTTCAGCAGTACTTACGAATTTAGATTCTCCTGTTTAATTTCTGTTTATTTGCAGTTAAGCAAAAAACTAGAATTTTATAATGATACTTTTCGAAGGAAGGATCTCAAATATTAAGGCAATTTCTTCTTCCCTGGTCCTTACTCTTCCTCCTTTTCTTTCTTTCCCTGAAGTTTAGCAAAGTTTAGCAAGTTTAGCATTTGTCCTAATTCTTAAGCAGCAAAGTTCCCCTAGGGATAATCTGAAAAACTAAGTAAAATGTGGAACCTTTAGGTTGACTAGCTGACCAGTAGGGTGAGAACAGAATCCAGGATGAGTGTGTGCATTCCTTCATGGCTGCCATCATTGTTCCTCAGCTGCTGGAGTATGTGCTTCACTTATAAACACATACATGCTACAAATGAGTGTTTTACATAAGTGTTTAGCCTGGTTAAAATAAGTATTATCATACAGCTATGCCAAACAGTTTCTTAAGGATCCTTCTTATTTTCTTTTTTTTTTTTTAAAGAAAACAGTTAATTAATTTTATAATAGCATATTTGCAGAGAAATTTCACTGTGCCCCAATTATTTTGTAGCTGAAGGAGGCTGTCCAGATACCACTTTCATTGAAGATGCAGTTCATGTGCTCTTAAAAACTCGACGCATTCTCAAGTGTTCTTATCCATATGGATTTTTCTTGGAACCTAAAAGCACAAAGAAAGAAATTTTTGAACTAATGCAAGTAAGATACCTTTTTTAAATTATATTTAAATGATAGCAGCTATTATGAAAAACAGATTTTTCTCATTTTTCAACCACTAAGTTTTATTTCATTTGAGTGTGATGAGTAAGACAATTTGTTTTCATTTTTAAAATGGTTTTTGAATAAAGGAAAAGTTACCAGTAATAAACTGCAATTTTCTTGATGTTTAAATTTGTCACTTTGCAGGTCTGAAAGAGTTCTGAGCTACGCATACATTTTCTACAGCATTTATTTCTTTGTTTTAAAGTGGTTGAGGTTGAAATCTGACCTGTTTCTGATTATGTAATTAGGAATTTTATCATCAAAGATGAAACAAATTACATTACGTACTAGATGAGAAAATTGCTATTTACCAGTTTATTTTAAAAGCATAACTTAAAAAGTTACAATATTTAAAAAACAAAGACACCTAAGCCATCTGATGTCATTATAGCTAAGTAACTCCATTGTACATTCTTCTTGTTTTGAAACAACCAAACTGTCTTTTTTTTCTGTTTATTTTTATTATTATTATTATTATTTTAATTTCAGCATATTATGGGGGTACAAATGGTTAGGTTGCATATATTGCCTTTGCCCCACCCAAGTCAGAGCTTCAAGCATGTCCATCCCCCAGACGATGTGCACCACACCCATTAGGTGTGAATATACCCATCCCCTCTTCCCCCCTCCCACCTGCCCAACACCAGATAAATGTTACTATTATATGTGCACATAAGTGTTGATCAGTTAATACCGATTTGATGGTGAGTACATGTGCTTGTTTTTCCATTCTTGTGATACTTCACTTAGTAGAATAGGCTCCAGCTCTGTCCAGGATAATACAAGAGGTGTTAGATCACCATTGGTTTTTTTGTGGCTGAGTAGAGCTCCATGATATAAAATATACCATATTTTATTAATCTACTCATGTATTGATGGGCACTTCGGTTGTTTCCACATCTTTGCAATTGTGAGTTGTGCTGTTATAAACATTCTAGTGCAGATGTCTTCTTTATAGAATGTCTTTTTTTCCTTTGGGTAGATGTCCAGTAATGGGATTGCTGGATCAAATGGTAGTTCTACTTGTAACTCTTCGAGATATCCCCATATTACTTTCTGCAGAAGTTGCACTAGTTTGCAGTCCCACCAGCAGTGTATGAGTGTTCCTGTTTCTCCACATCCACACTAGCATTTATTGTTTTGGCACTTTTTGATAAAGGCCATTCTCACTGGAGTTAAGTGATATATCTCATTGTGGTTTTGATTTGCATTTCTCTGATGATTAGATATGTTGAGCTTTTTTTTATATGTTTTTTGGCCCTTAGTCTATCTTCTTTTGAAAAGTTTCTGATCATATCCTTTGCCCACTTTTTGATAGGGTTCTTTGATTTTTTTCTTGCTGATTTTCTTGAGTTCCATGTGGAGTCTAGTTATCAGCCCTTTATCAGATGTGTAACATGTGAATAGTTTCTCCCATCCTGTAGGTTGTCTCTTTGCTCTCGTGATAGTTTCCTTGGCTGTGCAGCTTTTTAATTTGGTCGGGTCCCATTTATTTATTTTTGTTATTGCTGTGATTGCCTTTGGGGTCTTCTTCATAAATTCTTTGCCTAGACCAATGTCTTAGGAGTTTTTCCAACATTTTCTTCTAGAATTACTATAGTTTCATGCCTTAGGTTTAGGTCTGTTATCCACCGTGAGTTGATTTTTGTGAGAGGTGAAAGGTGTGGATCTTGTTTCAGTCTTCTATATGTGGCTATCCAATTTTCCCAGCACATTTGTTGAATAAGGATTCTTTTCACCAGTGTATGTTTTTGTCTGCTTTGTCAAAGATTAGATGGCTACATGAGAATGGTTTTATATCTGGGTTCTCAGTTCTGTTCCGTTGATCTATGTCCCTGTTCCTGTGCCAGTACCATGCTGTTTTAGTTACTATAGCCTTGTAGTATAGTTTAAAGTCTGGTAAATTGATGCCTTCCAATTTGTTCATTTTGCTTAATATTGCTTTTGCTATATGGGGTCTTCTCTTGTTCCATACGAAGCATAGAATTATTTTTTCTAGATCTGCAAAAAATAATGTTTTACTAGGGATTGATATTAATAGATATTTTAATAGGGATTGCATTGAATCTGTAGATCTCTTTGGGTAGTATAGACATTTTAACAATGTTGATTCTGCCAACCCATGAGTATGGTATGGTTTTCCATCTGTTTACATCCTCTGCTATTTCCTTCCTCAGTGTTTCATAGTTCTCCCTGTAAAGGTATTTTACCTCCTTAGTTAAATATATTTCTAGGTATTTTATTTTCTTTGTTGCTGTTGTAAAGGGTATTAAGTCTTTGATTTGGTTCTTAGTTCGACTGTTGTTGACATATAGGAATGCTACTGATTTCTGTACATTGATTTTTGTAATCTAAGACTTTGCTGAATTTGTTTATCAGTTCCAGTGGTCTCATGGCAGAATCTTTGGGGTTTTCTAGGTATAAGATCATATCATCAGCAAAAAGCGATAGTTTGAGCTCTTCTGCCCCAATTTGAATGCCCTTGATTTGCTTCTTATCTGATTGCTCTGGCTAGGACTTACAGCACTATGTTGAATAGAAGGGACGATAGAGGGCAACCTTGTCTGGTTCCAGTTCTAAGCAGGAATGCTTTCAATTTTTCCCCATTCAATATGAAGTTGGCTGTGGGTTTGTCATATATGGCTTTTATTATTTTTAGGTAAGTCCCATCTGTGCCTATTTTGTTAAGCATTCTTGTCATAAAAGGGTGTTGAATTTTGTCGAATGCTTTTTCTTTGTCTATTGAGAGGATCTTATGGTCTTTGTTTTTGCTTCTGTTTATGTGGTGAGTTAGATTTATAGATTTGTGTATGTTGAACCATCCCTGCATCTCTAGGATGAAGCGCACTTGGTCATGACGGATTATTTTTTTGATAAGCAGTTGAATTTGGTTTGCTAGGATTTTGTTGAGAATTTTTGCATCTATATTCATAAGGGATATTGGTCTGTAGTTTTCTGTTTTTGTTGCGTTCTTTCCTGGTTTTAGTATCAGGGTGATATTGGCCTGATAAAACGTATTGCAGAGGATTCCTTCCTTCTTGATGTTGTGAAAAAAATTCTGCAGGATAGGCACCAGTTCTTCTTTGTAGGTCTGGTAAAATTTGGAGGTGAAACCGTCTGGTCTGGGACTTTTCTTTGTGGGAAGGTTTTTTATTGCTGGCTCAATTTTGCTACTTGATCTTGGTCTGCTGAGGAATTCTATTTCTTCCTGATTGAGCCTACGGAGGCTGTGTGTTTCTAAGGATTTGTCCATTTCTTCCACATTTTTAGGTTTATGTGCATAGAGGTTTTTATAGTATTCATAGATGATATTTTGTATTTCTGTGGTATCAGTTGTAATTTCTCCTTTTTCATTCCTGATGGAGCTTATTAGAGTCCTTTCTTTTCTCTTTCTCATTAATCTAGCAAGAAGCATGTCAATTTTGTTTATTTTTTCCAAGAACTTTTTGTTTTATTAATCTTCCATATAGTTTTATTGTTATCCATTTCATTTAGTTCTGCTCTGATCTTTGACATTTGTTTTCTTTTGCTGGGTTTGGGGTTGGTTTGCTCATCCTTTTACAGTTCTTTGAGATGATTCATTAGATTGTTAATTTGTGATCTTTCTGTCTTTTGGACGTAGGCATTTATGGATATAAACTTTCCTCTCAGGACTGCTTTAGCTGTGTCCCACAAATTTTGATAACTGTGTCTCCTTTATCATTTAATTCAAAGAATCTTTTGATTTCTATCTTAATTTCCTCCTTAGTGCAATAATCATTCAGCAGAAGGTTGTTTAGTTTCCATGTCTTTGTGTAGTGGTGAGAGTTTCTGTTCAAGTTGATTTCTAATTTTATTCCACTGTGGTCTGAGAACAGGCATGGCATAATTTCTGTTTTTTTAAATTTGTTGAGACATGCTTTGTGGCCTAGGATATGGTCAGTCTTAGAGAATGTCCCATGAGCTTATGAGAAAAAATGTATAGTCAGTGGTTTGGGAGTACAATGTTCTGTAAATGGCAGTCAGGCCTATTTGTTCTAGAGTTCTGTTTAAGTCCATTGTTTCTTTGTTTATTTTCTGTTTAGAGGCTCTGCCGTGTTCTGTCAAAGGGGTGTTGAAGTCCCTGGCTATTATGGTGTTGCTGTTTATCATTTTGTTTAGATCAGGTAGGATTTGCTTTATGAATCTGGGTGCACCTGAGTTAGGTGCATAAATATTTAAAATTGTTGTGTCTTCTTGTTGAATTGTACCCTTCACCATTACGCAATGACCGTCTTTGTCTTTTGTTACTTTTGTTGGTTTAAAGACTAAGTTATTTGAAATCAGAACTGCTATGCCAGCTTTGTTTTGACTTCGTTTGCATGAAATATTGTTTTCCATCCCTTCACCTTGAGTCTGAATTCATCCTTGTGGGTTAGGTTTCCTTGTGGGTGTGTTTCCTGAAGATAGCAGATACTTGGCTTGTGTGTATTTATCCATTTGGCCAGCCTATGTCTCGTTAGTAGACAGTTCAAGCCATTCACATGTATTGAAAGAACTGATAAATGGGGCAGAGTTCTGGTCTTCCTACTGAGTTGAACTTGTTGCTTTGTTTTCTCTCTTGAGCCATTGTCGTTTTGGCCTTTGACCTTAGCTTTTGGATGATTTTACATTGGTTAGTGTTCATTGTGCTGATCTGTGTGTAACACTGTTCTGAGTACTTCCTGGAGGGAGGTCTAGTCTTGATGAATTCCCTCAGTCTTTGCTTGTCTGAGAAGGTCTTTATTTCTCTTTCATATAAGAAACTTAGTTTTGCAGGATACAGGATTCTAGGGTGGGCATTATTCTGTTCCAGAAGAATGAAAATGAGCTCCTGATCTCTTCTGGCTTATAAGGTCTCAGATGAGAAGTCTACAGTCATTCTGATAGGTTTTCCTTTGTAGGTTATCTGCTTCTTTTGCTTTACAGCTCATAGGAGGGCCTCTTCCGTGGTTATTTTGGTCAGCCTGATGACTATGTATCATGGTGTCTTCCTGTTTGCAATGAATCTCCCAGGAGTCCTTTGAGCTTCTTGTACCTGAATATCTAGATTTTTAGCAAAGCCTGGGAAATTTTCCTTCATTATATCCTCAAATAGTTTATCCAACCCTTGTGTATTTTCTTCCTCACCTTCAGGGATGCCTATAATTCTTATGTTAGGCCTCCTCACATAATCCCACATTTCTTGTAGGCTTTGCTCTTTTCTCTTATTTTTCTACTCTGTCTCTGCAACTGTCTTATTTAATTGAAAAGTGTTATTATCAGTCCTTGCGATTCTTTCTTCTATTTGATCTACCCTGTTCTTGAGGCTTTCCACTGTGTTTTGTAATTCTTGAATAAATTCTTCATTTCCAGAAGTTCTGTTTGATTTTGATTTTTCTGTAATATTTTAGTTTATTTAGTGAATTTTTCTTCCAAGTCCTGGATTTTTTTTGTGATTTCTTTGTATTGAGTATCCATTTTCTCTTGCATTTCAGTGAGTTTTCTTACAATCCTTGTTCGAAATTCTTCTTCTGTCATTTTAGTGTTCTGAATTTGGTTGATATCCATTGCTAGAGAGCTGGTGTTCCCCTTTGGGGGTGTGTTTTCAGTTTGTTCCTTCATACTTTCAGAGTTCTTTCTCTGATTCCTTCCCATCTGGAGCAGCTGTTGCTTCTTACCTTAGATTTTTGTTTAAATAATGACAAGCCCAGTTTAGTCTCTGAGCTAGTAGGTGGTGTTCGTGGGTGGGATTCTACCACATCCTGTATGTTGAGTCAATAAATACAGTAAAAGGGTGTGCAAATTGACCTCCCTGTCAGTAGATGGCACTTACTGGGAGGAGCAAGCTGCAGTGTTGTTTTTGGATTCTGTAACCAACTCTCATCCCTCTGGAGAGGCACTCTAGTGCCTTAGGTGGTGGTTGAGGCCCTGGGACTTCTAAACCACCAAACTTTCTCTTTTTACAGTTTTCATGTCATCCATTTGAACTGCTCTGCTAATTTATATCCTACATTTCTTTCAAGGCGCAATATTCATTTTGTCCATAAAGCCTTCCAGATCTAACCCCAATCACAGTAGTTTTTCCTTGCCTCAAATTCTTTCAGCACTTTGTTTTATATTGTTGTTTTGTTGAGACAGAATCTTGCTCTGTCACCCAGGCTGGAGTTCAGTGGCACCATCATAGCTCACTGTAACCTTGAACTCCTGAGCTCAAGTAGTCCTCCTGCCTCAGCCTCCCAAGTAGCTAGGAGTATAGGCACGCACCACCACAGCCAGCTAATTTTTAAATTTTTGTAGAGACGGGGTCTCTATTTGTTGCCGGGGCTAGTCTTGAACTCCTGACCTCAAGTGATCCTCCCGCCTTGGCCTCCCAAAGTGCTGGGGTTACAGGCATGAACCACTGTACCTGGTCTAGCATTTATATATAATCTGCATCACAGCATCATGCATTTGCTTGTAAAGTGCCTTGAAATGTATTAGTTTATTCACATAGAAAAATTATAAATTCCTTTTAGGCATATGCTAACTCACTATTTCTTTGTAATTTATACCAACTACATTGCTATAAATGAGTGTGCCTGTCAAATGAGTGTGCTAAATTTAAGATGACTTTGTGTATGATCCTTCTTTCTTTTTCATAACCTGCAAAAATATACGGAGTAGGAAACATGATAAATAGGAAGTTATTTCCAAATTTACATTAATTTCTGACTTCAGAAGAGTTAGATTTATCTGAGAAACCAGATAGACTCAGGATTTGCTATTGACTAACCCATTCAGGCTGTAATCTTTTTTTTCTCTCTCTCTTCTTACTATAGACAGACCTAGAAATGGTCACTGAAGACCTTGCCCAAAAAGTCAATAGGCCTTACCTTCGCACACCCCGACACAAGATCATCAAAGCAGCATGCCTTGTACAGCAGAAGAGGCAAGAATTCCTGGCATCCGTGGCTCGAGGCGTTGCTCCTGCAGACTCACCGGAAGCTCCAAGGCGCAGGTAAAAAGGATGTGCACTGTGGAAATCATATTAGCCCCAGCTAAAAATGCCAGCAGTTTTACTTCTTATCCAACTAGGGTTCTTATCCTGGAAGTCCCTTATACCTAAAATATGGATAGCTGATAAAAGCATGTTTACTGGGTGATTTTTCCTCAATACTATTTGTTTTTTTTGTTTTTATTTTATTTGTCATTGTGTAGTTCCTCAGCCTGTATTAGGCTAGGTTCATTTCACATTTCAGGTGAATTCATAATTCAAGGGGTATTCTAAATGCGTCATTTCAAATATGTAATATCTGTAGTGATATGATAGTCATAAAAATGATGTAGAATTTGGAAACTTTGCCAACTTGTTATTGTCATATTTTATTTTTATGTTAAGGAGTTAAGAAAAAAATGAGAAATCTGATATTAGTAAAGTTATTTAAATGATCCAAATTCATCCATTAAAGAGCTGTTGAGTTTTGGTTCTTTTATTTTACATATTTATACTACTTCTGCCATTATAAATTGAAGCATATTTTCTTATTCATAATAATTATAAGCATTAGAAATGCCTTTGAACCTATTTTTATGTTAATGTTTATAAGTAAATATTTTGTTTACTTATAATAAAAATGAAGCAATCATAAAAGACTTCGTTATAACATGGTGATTTTAATTTTTTCCACCATTTTACATAAACATAAAACCACTTAGAATTTGAAAGAAATAATGAAAATACAATTTTAATTATATTTTAATAGTTGGTCTACTTAAGTAAGTCCAAAGCAGAGGAATTAAAAGTAATGTTCAAAGGGCAAGGGTCTGATTGTGTATATTTTGTAGTACTAATAATAAATCAAATGGTATGTCTAATTTCTTTGTAGCTTTGCTGGTGGAACATGGGATTGGGAATATTTAGGATTTGCATCACCTGAGGTAATTGTTTGGCGGGGGGTGTTGTTTTTGTTTTTTATATTTTTCCTTAGTGCAGTCTTGCTTGCATTTGCACCCTCATCTGTTCAAAATCCTTCTGAGATTATCATCAATGCTTCCTCTTTCTTTTGTAACAAAAATGCCTTGGCAGAGCCTACATTTAGCTGTATATTGTTTTGAAGTATCATTACATTGTTAAATACATTCCACTTTTATTGTTTTTAATTATTGAACAGTCAGAATTAAGGCAAATTTACAGCATAAATTTTTGAAAAATATCTTCCATTTTGTTAATAGAGACATAAATTTTATTTATTAGAAATGCATTTCTAGTTGTAATATTGTTTCTTTCTGAAGCTATTAAAAACCTAAACAATCTATTTTTTTAAAGTTACTGCAGCAACCTGAGAGAATTGATTTGTAATCAGTTGCTAAGGAGGAAAACTTGACATTAGTAATGTGAGATATTGACATAATTAGTAAACACTATTAATGTGTTTATGCAGAAAGAAGTGCTTTGCTTAGTTGCTTTCTGTTTCACTTTAAGACGTACTCTCCTTACTTGGTTTTTTGTAGTTGTTATTGATATACCATTTTAAAATACAGAAGGTATGAAATACACTGCAAATAGCAGTTGTGGCAAATAAAAATAAGATAGAGTGAAAATCTTAATCACATAGCTGTTTTCTGAGATTTAAATTGCCACTGTCACTGTTGAGTCTGATTTTTAAATGGTTTTAGCAGTTCTCTCTACTTCTCTCTCTCCGTCCTTGCTCTTTATAAACAGTTACCATTTGAAGCTTACATTATGATAACCCTTCAACTTAATTCTTGGAAGGGGCACTACAAATGATGAAACCTTTATCATTTATAGCCTGTTTGTTATCTACAACTGAAGGACTGTGAAATTGATTATTATCCAGACATGACTGTGGCTTATTTAAATCAGATACTTTTTCTTTTCAGCTGCTGAGGATACTTGCAATCACCTTGTGGCCTTTTGTATTGATAGATATATACAAGAAAATACTGACTTGAGAAAACAACTCGTGCTTATAGAGCCTGATAAGGAAATTTTAAATTCACTTAAATTGCAAAAAACTTTAATATATTAATGAAATTTTTATTTTCAAATGTATTATGAACTTTTTCTTTATCTGATCCTATACTTATTGTTTCTATATTATAAATACAATTACAGCTTAGGGGATATTGTGGAAAATTTTCACCTTAAAGGAAGAATAAACAGGCTTCAATTATCAAAGTACTAAAGATGTCAGTAGTTCAAGGTACAAACACAGTTTAGCAAAAACAAAACCATTGTCAGTGTATTCACAATTATGTATGTATCATCTTGTGGCTTTTAGCTGTGATGGTAACTTTAGGAATCCTGAAATGTTTGTCCTTGAATATTGGGGACCTGCTAATATAACTCACTTCAGTTTGTTCTTTATGAATTGATAAATTTTATAAAAAATTATGTAATTCACTTTTTGTTTTCATTAAAGTCTTTGGCACATTGAAACATTGAAAGACCGAGCTTTTAAGTAAACCTTATTGCAAAATCTGAAAAATTACCATACATATGAGACTTTCAAATTCTGCATATGTATGACTATCAAGTAACTGCCAAAATTGTATTTTTAAAAAATAGCTCTTTGCCTTACTGTAGACTATAAGGGAAAAAATAAGCTTAAAAATCCTTTTGTAGTTCATAAGTGTGATGACTGGGTTTTCATGCTCATGTGTGAGATGTGCCTCCCTCAAACCTTGTTTTGACATTGGCACATTACCCATCTGATGTGGAAACAAAAATTTTTAAATAAGGTTACCGAACTCCAGTAGCCTTTTGGCTGAACTTGTATTGTTTCAATGAAATTAATTCCACCTTATTCTCTTTGCATTAAATTGAATGAGTCAGTGGCAAGCATAAATATTTGTTTTATGCCATTTTAAAGGCAGCGTTGCCCAGTAGAAAGAGCACAGTCTTAAAGTCGGAGGGACACCTGATTTCAAGTTCTAGCTTTATAACTTATTAAGATCTTAAGGCTGTTTTCTTCCTTAATTTCTCGTCTTTAAAATGTGGATGGTGGTATCCCATGGAAGTTCTGGATTTAAAGCATCTCAGTAAGTCACTGACAAAATTGGTGTTCAGTAAGTGATGACAATTATTATTTGAAACAAAAACTCTTGGCAACTTTTTCCCCCATGTATCTTAGAACTTTTCAATCTTCTTTGTAGCCTTAATACTCTCAAACCACTTGTAGCATCTAACTAAAGCCTTTTCATATGCTTTACTTGAAGATCTTAGGAGTCCTTGGAATTTTCAGATTAATTTTGAATTTTTTAAGCCTGTTGTATTGTGAGAGAATGCCATCTGAGAGTTTTCTATCAAAATAATTAGAAGTACAACTTTCTTTCAATTGATTTTAAACCATTTAATTTTCTTAAAGTGAAGTGATTTATAGTCTATGGTCAATAATAGTTTATGTAATTCATAATACCTTTGTACCATTATCAAGTTCACAAAGTAGGCAAATTCTCCCTAAATGTAAACCCTGAATTGAGATAAAATTTTTTATACCATCTTTCTCTAAGAAATGTGGTGATCCTCAGTCAACCATTGAGCCATTATGACACGTAATAAGTCATCCAACTTGAGCTCATGGATTTCCAGGAAAAGAGGAAATGATGCTCTGACTCAGCAATTTAAAGAATTTATATAATCCCTCAGGGTACTTGGAGTATCTTTCATTCATTGATTTCTAACCTGGTACCTCTTATTAAGAGTCCAACTACCTAGATAGATGAAGAAGGGAGTTTAAATAAATTTAACCAGAGTGGTATGATGTGAAAGTTTTATTTGTGATACAAACTTATCTTTAGTTATTCCTAACATTTTTATAGTATAAGCATATTGAATATTCTAGGGTAACTGGGATAATCATAAAATTGAATATCTTAGTGTTTATCACTAAAAGATTCTTTGTTGATTCTCAGAATTACCCTTTTTATGTTGGTGTCATGCACCCTGGCCTCTCTTCTATTGTCTTTTCTCCTTCCACTAAAATCTGGGTACATTTATACCCAGGTAATAGCAGGTAGTCACAGGTTGTAGCCTCCGATTATAGCAAACTTGTTTTAAAACTGTTGTCACAAATATAAAATACACTCAGGACATCTAAGTCTCTGTTCTTCCCATATGCTAATAGAAAACACTTCCCCTGCCTGTGTTATGGATAGCACCACATATTGGCTAATGTAAGAAGGAAGCCAAGTATCATATTTTTTAAAGTTAACCTAGCATTTTTCTTTCAATCTAGTCATTTGTTTTGTGATTATGGTATGCAGTAGTCCCAAAGAATAGAAAACCCAACAGTCTGGCAAATATTTAACAGGGTGTGTCCTTTTTTGTTGTTGTTCTCCCCCGCCCCCATTATATATATCACAGTCACTTTTTAAAAGCCAGACCTCCAGAGAGAGCCCAACTTATGTTAGTAAAGTGATCGTGGTATTAATTATAATTTTAGATGACAAGACCCTTAATCATCAGGCATATGAAATAAGGCTCAGTTACAATCTAGAATTGAGGCTTGCAAGTATTCCCAATTTATCTAGGCAGTTGTAATGACTTAGAAAATTTTCTTTTTACAAAATTTTACCTTTTCCATCTCCTTGGCATGGCAAAACCTGAAGTTTCTTTTTCTAAAGCCAAGTGATTTTATAATATATGTATAAAATCACGAATTTTTCCCCCTGGGAAAAAAGTGTGTAGTTCGTTTTATTTGCATTTAGAAAATTGCATGCTCTCCTGTATTTTATAACCTTTGGTTTATGCAGGAATATGCTGAATTTCAGTATCGGAGGAGGCACAGACAACAGCGCCGTCGAGGAGACGTGCACAGTCTGCTCAGTAATCCTCCAGAGCCCGATGAGCCAAGTGAAAGCACTTTAGGTAGGCTCTTGGGTGGAGTATAGTTTAATCTTTTAGTTCTCCTGAGTTTATTCTTAAACCTGGCTGATGTAAATGTTTGTCAGAGAGTTTGTCATTTAGATACACGATAAATACAGAAATGCTTCTGTTGTCACAGAATACAGAACACCAGGGGGGTGAAGAACATGGGTGATGGAGTCAGACAAACCTGAGTTCATGACCCCACCTCTGCTGCATATAAGCCTTAATCTCTCTAAGCTTCAGTTTCCTTATTTTAAAGAAGCACAATAATAATAGTGCCACTTCATAGGCTCATTGTGAGCGTTAACACATTGACTGCCACACTAGAAAAAAAAATTTTTTCCTTGGGCCCACGGTGCTTTATTACAAAGGTAGAATAAAAACTTGGAAAATAAAATGATCCTTTCTAATTTAATGAAAAATTTGTTAATTTTTTATTGTTTTCTGTGCATTGAGTTATACGCAACTTGAAAAATAGTTCTCATGGCTCCCAAGGTAAAGAGACATGTGAGTTACATAAGCTTCATGAGCCCTTAGGCTCAAAACTAGCGTGAGTTAAATACAACTCACATGGCAGTTAATGTGTTAAATTAGATAATACATGTAAAACACTTAAACACCTAGTAAGCACTCAATAAATTATAGTATAGATATTGTTATTACATTTGTGGAATATTTTCCTCCTAGCCTTAGTTCTCCTATAGATACTGTTTAAAAAGAAAGAGAATTTCTGGTATTAGAGGTAAATTATTTTAATCATTCAACTTTTAGGTGTTGAATTAATATTGAAAAATCTTCAAACTATAATGCCAGAATCAATGGGACTAAAGATTTGTTCTTCAGGATAGTAATTCCCAAATTCTTAAATTTTAAGAAATCTGAAAATAAAAATACCTTTATTTGCTATTGTTTAAGAAAAAAAGAGAGGAATGGATAGTAGCATTTGCATTGATGAAGAGAACCATGTAGAGTGCAAGCAAAAATGTAAAAAAAGTCATGGATTTGAAGTGATGGTGTTCAGATACATATTATTGCTCATGGTGAGACAGACATGGATGAGAAATCCCAGAAAGATTAAGTGAACCTGTGAATACAGGTTTTTATCAGCACTGAGAGAAAAATTGCTGGTTTAAAGAACAAGAAGTATGGAAAAGAGGAATATGCCTTACATGTCATTAAATTGGCTCTGGTACCAATTGCTTTGATACAGATATTCCAGAAGGTGGCAGCAGCCGCAGGCCTGGCACGTCAGTGGTCAGCTCTGCATCTATGAGTGTGCTGCACAGCTCTTCCCTGCGGGACTACACCCCTGCCAGTCGCTCCGAAAACCAGGACTCCCTGCAGGTAGCCTTTCTGAGCAGCCTCATTGCCCATGCTCTTGCTCTTTCACTGTTTAGTGTGCTTTTCTGTTTTTACTTTTATTGCTCTGGTTTTTTTCTTCCTTCCATTCTAAAATCTTTGTTTTAAAGTTGTGCTACAGAAATAGATTCCTGTATTTCAGATTTATCTTAGGATATGGTTTTTTTCCTTTAGCATGGGCAAGGAGAAAACTAGAATAATATTTGAGTAGATAAAATAATTCTATATAAAGAAAAGTAATATTAATTATCTGTTTGGTAAAGGAAGAATGATAAACCTGATTGGGTTAAATAATTTTTCCTTTAGTCAAATTTTAAAGTGGTTTTACTTTCTGTTGCCCCAGGCTCTGAGTTCCTTGGATGAAGATGATCCCAATATACTTCTTGCAATACAATTATCACTGCAAGAGTCTGGGCTGGCTATCGATGAAGAAACTAGAGACTTCCTTAGTAATGAAGCATCCCTCGGAGCTATAGGCACTTCTTTACCTTCCAGGCTGGAGTCTGTCCCCAGGAATACTGATAGCCCTCGGGCTGCACTGAGTAGCTCTGAGCTTTTGGAACTTGGTGACAGCCTCATGAGACTAGGAACAGAAAGTGACCCATTTTCAACTGACACCCTGAGTTCACACCCTCTCAGTGAGGCAAGAAGTGATTTCTGCCCCTCATCCAGTGACCCTGACTCAGCTGGCCAGGACCCCAACATCAGTGACAATCTTCTGGGAAATATCATGGCTTGGTTTCATGACATGAACCCTCAGAGTATCGCCCTGATTCCTCCAGCAGCTACAGAAATCAGTGCAGATTCCCAGCTCCCCTGTGTCAAAGATGGGTTGGAAGGTGTGAGGGATGTGGAACTGGTGCCACCAGAAGAAGACTCAGTGTTTGAAGATGCTAGTGTCAGTGAAGGTGGAGGAACCCAGATAGAAGAAAATCCTTCGGAAGAGAATATTTTGGCTGGAGAAGCAGTGTCTCAAGCTGGTGACAGTGGTAACGAGGCAGCCAACAAAGGGGACGGTTCAGACATTTCAAGTCAGACACCTCAAACCTCAAGTGACTGGCTTGAGCAAGTACATTTAGTGTGAACCAAACACATCTGGGCTGTAAAAGAATTGCAGATACAGATGGTGTGCTAGGTGGAGTATGCTTGATAGAGACTTTGATTCACTTAATTCCAACTCAATTATAAACCACTGACATGAGAATTGAATACAAAGGAGTTCCCATGAATGGTAGTTTCATTTTCAATTTTAACCTTACAGGGAATTTCGTTTGTATTTAATTTGATAGCTTTTCCCCTTTTTGCTGACAAAAAGAAGAGCAGGAGAGAGAGAGAAACACAAATGAAATAAATAGGTTATATTCCACATTCTAAGAAAAATGCAGTCCTCTATTTAGCCTAGGTTTGACAATACTTAAATTGAACATTTAAATTAAAAGCTTACTCCCTAATCTTTGGGTAGCTTTCCTTTTCAAAAAAAAGTTCTCTTCATTTTAGAATTTCATTTTGGACAGATCTAGTAACATGTGTGTCCTCAATCTCTTGTGCTCTTCCATAACTTACTTCCTTCCCTTTTGTCTGAACAATGTGAATTGAGGTATCCAAGGCTTCTCTTTAGTGCTGCATCTACCACAGTGTAATTAGTTTTAATTTTCACATGAATCAAAGATTTCTTTTCATGTCTATTTACAGTCCAATTGTGCCAAACTCTGACTTGTGCGCTGACTAACAAGGCGTGTAAGTGTGCAGTGTCCTAGAATACTCCAGAGCAGTGTCAGCGTTCTCCAGGGAGTAAAAGGTGCCACTCAGTAGCAGTGATATTCCAGAATTTAATGGGGTTTTGTTGCCATGGAGACTGCATTTAAATAAATGTAGCCTGTAGCTTAAGTTAACTAAACCTAATGCTGCTGTTAAAAACAGTTTATTTTAATATTAAAATACAGTTGATTAGCAACAGCGGTGCTGTATTTTAAGAGACACTTTATTGGAAGTGCAATCATAATTCTTTGTTTTCACAATTTTACAGTGCATTCTAATTACTAATGGGTGCAATTACTTTCAATGGTAAGTGTTTTATAAAATAGAAAAAAAGTGGAGTTTTCATGAGTTATAGTAAATCCCACAATTATTAAAATGTTCAATAAAACATCCTGCGCAACATGTTACTGTGCCTTTGCCTAACCTAAATGGATAGTTGCCAGTTAAATAAGTGAGTAACTCAAATTTCAATGTCTCTTCTGAAGTAACTATGCTATGAATTGCAAAGACCTCCATAAAACCACCCATGGCCTTGCCTTTACAGTAAATATAACAACTAAATGTTCGATCAGTTTGTTTGCCTAAACAGCAAATGCTGACATGTGTTTGTTCTATTGCACAATACTCATTTGCTGTGTGATTACTGTTTAGTGTTGAAAAAAATCAACTTCCTAGTTATCGGTGTCCTACTGTGAAGAAAATACTGGTCTTAGTTGTAATTAAGATACAGTGGTACAGTGTGTAATTAAAACTAGAGTAAACTGTTGGAATGGCTGTTTTACTTACATATTATCAAAATTAGCATAACATAAGCAAAATAGATAAGTGCAACACTCCATTTAATGTTTTGCCAGATTGTTACCAGAAATCTACAGATAACCAAAAAATTTCAATGCTGAGTTTGTACAGGCAAGTCCTGGGCTGGATAAAAGGTTATATTATTATAGTATTGATATCCACATAGGTTGTGAGAATGGATTTGATTACTTTTTTTCCCCCAAACCTTGCTTTTGAAATATTCTTGTACTTCAAATTCATATGGCTAGGACATTATATTAGAGTATGTAATATTCTCCAGATTCCCCTAGAATAAATTTTGTGGGAAATTGCTCCTATGCCATGGATATCAGAGATCCACATTAGTTTTTATTTCTCCAATTATCAGAAACACTGATATCAATCCCTATTAAAGTTAGTGGGGGAAAATATTAACTTTATCTACAGTGTATTACTGTATATTAAAATGAAATAGTCCATTAAAGGATTTTTTTACAAATTTATTTTGGATTAAAAATATCAACACCAATAAGTTTTTAGACCGAGTTGTAATTTTTCAATAGAAAGAGTCCTTGCATCACATTGAGGCTTCTTGCGCAGCTGCAGTGAGGTGAGAAAGAGTGCTGTGTGTGAATATGGCGTCCATGGTGGGTTCTGGTTTCCTTGCACCTTGTGCAGTACCCTTTGTTTCTGTGCTGTTCCTCCTGAGCATGAAAAATGATCATTATCCAATTTGTATTTCCTTGGTACATATTTTAAAAGCAACACAGTCATTGACTTTACAATTCAGTAATAAAGTTTGGCAAAGCCTATTTTGTAAACAAGTTAATTTTATAATGTAAAAAAACAAAGTTAATCTAACCTTGACTTGTTATTTGCACTTTCATAGTCTATACTTGATACATTCCCACTTTATATACAGTAGGATTCTACAAACATGTAGATGTTTGGCCAAATGAATGCTGTTAATAATATGTAAAATTCTTTGATTAAACATTTATTACTTAAACTACTTCCATTTTTGTCTCATTACATTGTAGACTTTGTTTTAACCAAGTCAGGAAGCTGATTTTCTTCAAATTAAATCCCTTCCAATGTGATAGGATCCATTTGGTTCTTACATGTAATTGATTAGTGCCTAATATTTTTACAGTAGCCCACTTAGCATTTTATACCCCAATGATAAACCCCAAAACACTGCATGACAATGTGTTAAAATATGACTTCAGTGTTCATTTTACTTTAACCACTGTATCTTTCAGGAGAAAAATACTATGACTTTTCCTTGAAATCTCTAATAGAAACACACAGAAAAAAATAGAAATTTAATATATGTTTTGTGAAATTGCTTAGGAAAGGAAAAAAAATTTATGCCATATGAATAAAAGTGTCTGCTTCTCTATCACTTTATTATTCTGTCTCTTCTGAATTACCAAAACGAGCCTTGGCATCTGACCTTTAGTGCACAAACACAGGTTCCAGGACCAGCTGGGGCCTGCCAGTGGTGATTGGAGTCATGTCGTTTTATTTATGCCTTTTGTTGTGTGGATCTGAAGCTTAACTACCAATGTTCATACGCTGAATTATTCCTTAAATGTTGTTTATTGCAATCTTTGATCTCATTTTTGTTCTCTTTTTAGTCCTCAAATGTTTGTCACTTCCCTGTTATGAATTAAAATCTGAGACTTACTGAAGTTTGGTCATAATTTAAAAACAATTAGGCTGGTACATCTCTGAATAGTAAAACCTTACAATCTAAATATTAAATGAAAATACAAATTTTGGGGAGTGTTTTAAAGGCTGAAATAATTCCATAGGAAGAAAGTTTTCATGTGCTCTGCTCTGGGGCTGAGCCATGGTTCCATCTCAGCAATGTGCTGCAGGCATAATTACTGAGTCTTCTTAGCCACGTGGTATTACTGCCTTGTCAGTTGTAACCTGACCAGAGTAGTAGATTTCTTTCTAGAAAGACAGAAGTATCTCTTTCTAGACTGTATCATGTGACAGTCCTTATTTTAGGAACTGGTGATAGTCTTAAAGAAAGATGGACCAGGCTGGGTGCAGTGGCTCACGCCTATAATCCCAACACTTTGAAAGGATTGCTTGAGCCCAGGAGTTTGAAACCAGCCTGGGCAACATAGTCTCTAAAAAAAATTTATATATACAGAGCCAGGCATGGTGGTATGTGCCTGCAGTCCTAGCTACTCAGGAGACTGAG
>CAUYSK010124929.1:0-17551 GCA_963575035.1 Avahi laniger | reverse complement strand
CTTTAATCCTCGCATTTGGGGTGGCGGGGGTGGGTGGATCTCGTTAGCTCCTCTGTTTGAGCCCACCCGTCGCAACCATTGACCCCCGCCCCCCCCCCCCCCCCCCCCGCACTTTCTACAAAAAAATAGAAAAGCTAGCTGGGTGTGGTGGTGTGCTCCTGTAGTCCCAGCTACTTAGGAGGCTGAGGCTGAGGGTTGCTTGAGCCCAGGAGTTTGAGGTTGCAGTGAGCTATGATGATACCACTGCACTCTAGCCTGGGTGAAGAGCAAGACTCTGTCTTAAAAAAAAAACCAAACAAACAAAAAAAGCAAAAACAAAGAAAGCTCAGCTTGGACATGTTTCTTCCTCTCTTGCCCTTGACATACATGCTGACCCAAAGCTGGGCCCTGGGCACTCTGCCCTCTCCAGCTTGGCACATTAGTCCCCACCCCTCCTCACCCCCCTCAACTTTTTATCAATGAACAAAAGGAAAGTAACAATTTTACTCTTTTAACAACCTCAGAAAGAAAACAAAAACAAATATATATATGATCTCCCTGTGTTTATCATTTTCAGCACTTTCATTTCCTCCAGGTTAAATTTCCATCTGGAATCATTTACCTTTGGCCTGAAGACCTTCCTTAGAATTTTTCATGGTGTGGTGAAGGCCTGGCACATTCTTTCAGCTTTTGTTACTTGAAAATATCTTTATTTCATCTTCATTTTTTAAGAATATTTTGAAGGATATTTGGGTATAGAATTCTAGGTTGACTGTTTTCTTTTTCTTTCAGCATTTTAAAGGTGTAGGTCCATTATTTTCTTGCTTCTGTCGTTTCTCTTGAAAAGTTATCTGCCATTCTTTTTGTTGAATGGTTTTTTTTTCTTTGACAGTTTTTAGGATTTTTGTCTTTATTCTTGGTTTTCAACAGTTCATGATGTGTTTAGATGTGGATTTATTTGTATTTATAATGCTTGGGATTCACTGAGTTTTCTTTATCTATAGGTTGTAGTTTTGGGTGAAATTTGGAAAATATTTTGCCAGTATTTCTTCAGATAGTTTCACTTTCCCATACTCTCTCTTCTCTTTCTGGGCTTCCCCATCCACATGCATCAAACTGTTTGATACGGTTCCACTTGTCATTGAGGCTCTGCTTATTATTTAAAAGTCTTTTTTGTCTTTGTAGTTTAGGTGATGTTTATTGCTCTGTCTTCAAGTTTACTGGTCTTTTCTTGTATCTAATTAACTGTCAATCCCATCTATGAATTGAAAAATTTCAGATACTATATTTATTATCCTAAGATTTCCATTTGATTTTTGTTTTTTTTTAAGTTTCCAAATGTCTCTTGAAATTTCCCATGTCTGCACCTTATTTTTTTTAATCTTTTTTAATAGACTCTTTAACGTATTTATCAAAGTTATTTTGTAGAGTTCTTGTCTGCTAATTCCAACATCTGGGACAGTTGTGAGTCTCCTATTCACTATTTTTCTCTTGACTTTGAGCCATATTTTCATATTTCTTCACATTTGTGGTGATTTTTTATTATGTGTTAGACATTGTGGACAATACATTATAGGGATTCTGACTTCTGAACAATATTGAGTTTTGTTATAGCAGGCAGTTAAATTAGTGGTGGATTGTTTTGAATTTTAGAGGCTTGGTTTTAACCTTTGTTTGAGTAGATCAGTTTTGGTTTTTGGGGACAGGGGGATAGGGGACAGAGCCTTGCTCTGTTGTCTGAACTAGAGTGCTGTGGCGTCAGCCCAGCTCACAGCAACCTCAAACTCCTGGGCTCAAGCGATCTTCCTGCCTCAGCCTGCCGAGTAGCTGGAACTAAAGGCAAGCGCCACCATGCCTGGCTAATTTTTTCTATATAGATTTTTTTAGTTGTCCAGCTAATTTCTTTCTATTTTTAGTAGAGATGGGTTCTTGCTCTTGCTCAGGCTGGTTTCAAACTCCTGACCTCGAGCAGTCTTTCCTCCTCGGCCTCCCAGAGTGCTAGGATTACAGACGTGAGCCACTGTGACTGGCCTGTCTGGGTAGATCGGTTTTGATCTTTGTCTTTATTCCTAGGGTAAATCTCTTAGTCCTGGGGTGTACTTTTAAATCGTAAGACATGGCCCTTCTGGGATTTCAGATGGACAGCCTGAGGTGTTTATCAGGCCCCTCTAACTTAGCAGGACTTGGACTCCAAACTCTATCCTGCAGTTTGGGAGAGCTGAAAGCTCAGCCCTTTCAACATCCATGCTCTGTTGTGTCCTTTCTGTGTACTCTTCGGAGTCCCACCCTCACCTGTGCAGTTCAGGGTTCAGCCAAAGATTCGAGGGGAGCTTATACTCAAACTGGGGTTCCTCTTTTTGTGGATCTCTCCTTTCCTGGATTTTCCCCTCCATTTCCAGCTTCTCTGGCAGACTCAGATCCTCTTTAACCCCTCAGGCCAATAAAATTGCACCTTTTTGTTTGCCTCACCGCTTGGACTGGGGGGTGCTCTCAGGAGTAAGGCACTGTAAAGCTGCATCCTGTCCATCGATGCTCCCCTCTTTCAAGGGTCAAGTAAATTCCCAGTTTCTTTTTTACTTCTTGTTTATCTCCAATGCCTTCAGAAGATTGTTTTTCATATTTTATCTGAGTTCAGAATTTCGCCCTGCGAGAGGGTTATTCTGATACAATTTACTCCTCCATTATAGGAATAGGAACCTTTTTTGGTTTATTTTTTTCTTGACAATATTTTTTGGAGATCTTTCTTTATGGGTATATAGTTTCTTCATTTCTCTTTAGGGCAGCATGGCATTTTTATCTATGGGTCACTATGATTTATTTAAATAGCAGCTTGCTTATAGACTTTTATTAATAGGTTGTTATTTTGCTCTAACAAATATGCAGCAATTAGCCTTCTAACCTATTATGTGTGGGTAATGCATCTGTAGGATTAATTCTTGAAAACACAATTGCTGGGAAAGCATATGGGCATTTATAGTTTTAGTAGATATTAGCAAATTGTTCTCTATAGTAGTACCAATTTTTATTCTTAACAGCAATTTATGATGAGTGCACTTGTTTTCACATATCCCTGTCCATCTAACACACTGCCAAACCGGTGAATATTTCCTAATATGATAGATGAAATTGGTATTTGTTAAAAATTTTGGACATTTTCCAAATTGAACTTAAAAATTTTTTTCTTACTAAAAAATACATTTACATCTCAGAAAAAAATAGCAAAATATATTCAGTGAAAAATAATGAAAAATATCCTACCCGTTAGAAACAACTATTATTAGAGTCGCATTGCTTTCTTCTGTGTGTATGCTTTTTTGTGTTTGCATACCCAGTCCTGTTGCTTTGGTATCGTTTATTTCAAACACTTGGTCAGCACCCACTGGGTAAAGAACTTTCTGAGGAGCTGTCACTACCTATCCGAATCTCCCTCACTGACTGGTGAGGGGGGCTTAGTGCTCACGAGGCAGAGAGCATTGAGCACTGTGGCAGAGGGCAATGGGACAGGTGGGTTTAAAGCTGTGCATCAGATACCTTTTCCCTGTCCCCTGGGCCTGCCTGTGGAAGGCTGGTTTGCAGAGAGGATGAAGTGAGGGAAGGGAAGGGAGAAGGAGTGGGGGAAAAGGGCAGGGGAGGAGAGAGGGCGGTTCTTCTTGCCCTCCCCTTGCAGGGCTGGTGCACTGAAGAACAGCTGACATCATGGGGCAGAGTTAATTGTGGAGTTTTGCAAACTGCGGGTCATGACTGTTAGTGGCTCGTGAAATCAGCCTTTCTGTGTACTCTTCGGAGTCCCACCCTCACCTGTGCAGTTCAGGGTTCAGCCAAAGATTTGAGGGGAGCTTAGACTGGGGTTCCTCTTTTTGTGGGTCTCTCCTTTCCTGGATTTCCCCCTCCATTTCCAGCTTCTCTGGCAGACTCAGATCCTCTTTAACCCCTCAGGCCAATAAAATTGCACCTTTTTGTTTGCCTCACCGCTTGGACTGGGGGGTGCTCTCAGGAGTAAGGCACTGTAAAGCTGCATCCCATCCGTCGATGCTCCCTTCTTTCAAGGGTCAAGGCTTATGTAAGATACAAAGATGCAAGTATAAAGTTAAAGAACTTAAGGAAAAATTCTCCTGGATTCATTTTGAATTAGGGCTATCCTATATTCTTAGCCATCTTCCCCGAAAACAGCTGGAAGCAATGACAGTCCCATAGTGGGGAGCACAGCTAGGACTTTATTGTTGTCTGAATTCTATTTCAAGTAATGTGGTTATACTAAGTGGGAGAATGTAATTTTTTGCCACAAAATTTCTGTACTTTGGTAGGAGAATGTCAAGCAGCTAGATCAAATGTAGACTGTTAGGCCACATTTTAGTATGTTTCACATGGGGATCATGAATTTTTTTTTTTTTTTTTGGACCAGCTTTTTGTTTTCTTTTGAGTTTCTAATAAATTGCTTTTCTTGCCTTTTTTTTTTTTTTGAGACGGAGTTTTGCTCTGTGGCTCTGTAGCTCACTGCAACCACAAATTCCTGGGCTCAAGTGATCCTCCTGTCTCAGCCTCCCAAGTAGCTGGAACCACTGGTGTGTGCCACTTTGCCCAGCTAATTTTTTTCCATTTTTGGTACAGGTGGAGTCTCACTCTTGCTCAGTTTGGTCTCCATCTCCTGAACTCAAGTGATCCTCCTGCCTCAGCCTCCCAGAGTGCTAGGATTACAGGTGTGAGCCACCACGCCTGGCCCAATTACTTCTTTTTTTTTTCTTTCGAGAGACATATGTTTCTGCTGCTGTGTGGAAGCTGAAAAACAAAAAAACAACAAAAAAAAGACATGTTTTTATCATCAAGAACTTCTAGGCTTTCAGTCATGTGGTTTATGCAATGGAATCTTCTTTAAGATTTTCTTTTGTTTGCTTGCTGTACAACTGTCATTGCCATCCTGGGATTTCTTTTCTCTGCCTCTTGGGTTGGTAACTCTGTTTCTTAGAGTCCATATTTTTTCTCTCCTGGATCCTTTTTCTTTTGCAAGGAGTATATCCTCTAGTGTGTTTTTCCAAAAGGATTTTTCGAGTATAAAGATCCCAAGGCACTGCAGATGTGAAAATAAGTATTTTGCCTTCAACTTGGCTTTAAATTAACTTCTAGTTTAAAATAATTTCCCCTCAATTTTAAAGGCATTACCACATTCTCTTCTCTCAAGACACATCTAATGCTGATCTGATTATCATTTTTTTTTTTTTACAGGTAATCTTTTTTCTCATTGGAAACTTTTAGAATTCTCTTGAAATTTTGCAGTCTTATGAGGATGAGTCTCAGTGTCTAGGATTTGTCTCTTTTACATTTAGCCTACTTGTTACTGTTTTTTTTCCTGTCCATAGAGTTGAGTTTTTCATTGGCTTCTCATATTTGTGTTGCTCTTTGGGCTTTGTTCTTGTTCTCCTCTTAAGGGACTGCTAGACTTTATGGACCTGGCTTCTGTGGCCTTTAATGTCTCTCATATTTTCTATCTTCTTATCTTTTTGCTTTATGTTGTAGGACAGGGTTGGCAAACTTCCTGTAAAGGGCCAGACAGTAAATATTTTAGGCTTTGTGGGCCAAGAGGCAAAATTGAGGCCATTAAGTAATTGCTTATATAATAAGAGAGAAAGCAAATGTCCACAAAATTTTTATTGATGAAATTCAAAGTATAATGAGTAAAATTTTTTTTTTTTTTTTTTGAGACAGTCTTGCTCTATTGTCTGGGCTAGAGTGCAGTGGCATCATCATAGTTCACTGCAACCTCAATGTCCTGGGCTCAAGCGATCCTCTGAGCCTCCCGAGTAGCTGATACTACAGGTGAGTGCCACTGTGCCCACCTAATTTTTGTATTTTTTGTAGAGATGGAGTTTCACTATATTGCTCAGGCTGGTCTCAAACTCCTGGACTCAAGCGATCCTTCTGCCTTGGCTTCCTAAAGTGCTGGGATTATAGGTGTGAGCCACTGTGCCCTGCCTGTAATTTTTTATAATACAGTTTTGCTACTGAGAATGGAATTCTTTTGGGGGCTAACATTTTCCCTTATCAGAATTCAAGGTTGATGCTCCCCCTCATCAGATCGATGGCAAATGTTCATTTGTAAAACGTTCGCGGCTGGGGGCTGTCAGCAGCAGACAGGTGTTGGCCAACCCCGTGACTCTGTCCTCCACATCACTCACTGGGCTCTCAGCTACATCTGTTTTATTACTCTAGTGAACTTTTTATTTTGGTGATCGTATTTGTAATTTCTAAGATATCTTTATTGTTCTCTGTTCTCTCTTTTGCATAGCTGCCTGTTCTTATTTTATGGATGCAGTTCTTCTCAAGTGTCTCTACACCAGCTACATTTAGGTGTCCGCATCTGTCCCTCCCCAGTTGCTCTTTGTTGGGATCGTTGTGTTTGTGAAGGAAGGACAGTGTGGTCTGGTGTTCAGAGCATGTGGGTTTCCTTTTTAGTCACGTCTGTTTTCCCTGAAGGCTGCCTCCCCCGTTCCCCCTGCCAGAATCCAAAATAGAGGTGGGGCTGCTCAGTGGAGTAGGACTAGCGTCTCTTTTTGCGTCTCACTCCTGGTTTGCTTTTTTCCCTTTGAACCTGTTGTGGGGTCAGGGTCACCTGGTTCTGCCCTGCAGAGGCAGCTTTTAGAAAGGAGGAATCTGAGGTTGTGACTCTGCTCTGGGTGTTAAAGAGAGAAAGTGATAGTCCAGTTAATACCAGATACGGATTGAAACGAATCCAGCTTTATTAGTGCTTTTCCTACTTTGCTATACTCTCTATATCTGTGGCATGTGGAATAATAAGTGAAGCACAAAATTATTATTCTGAAGCAATCAGTCTTTTCAGAATCAAGAAATATTCAGCTTTGTTTGTTATGGGTTAATGAACTTGATCCATACGAAATTGCCATTTTTATAGGCAAAACAGTATTGATTATCAGCACTTTGACTTGGTTCAACCTAATATTGGTAAAATTGTAATTGTTATGTTTGTTTATTAATCTGTGGGTATATATGGTCACTCTGATTAATGAGAACATTGAATTAAGTAACCCTGTCTATCTGCAAGCCATTCTGGAATCTTCAGAGTCCTAAGAGGCTTGACCATCAACAAATCCAACTTCTCCTTTTCTAAATTAGAAAATTTACCCTGTAGAAGTTAAATTGAGCTTGCTCAGGGACACACACTGTTTAGTTTCAAAGTGCTGACTCAAACTCATCTGTCCTGGAGGCTGAGGACCTTCGAGCCAGGTGTGCCCTGCACCTGGAAATGAGGCTGCCCCTGTAGAGGTCTTGCTGCCTTGGCACAGTGTGGCTGGAATGGCCTCGTCTCGTTTCCACCCTCCCATGTGTTGAGTGCTGCAGGTCTTCAGCGACAGCATGGCCCCTAGCAGTGTTCTCTATCTGCATGGTTTTGTGTTTTTCTGAGACAGAGTCTCGCTCTGTTGCCCGAGCTGGAGTGCGGTAGTGTCAGCCTAGCTCACAGCAACCTCAAACTCCTGGGCTCAAGTGATCCTCCTGTCTCAGCCTCCGAAGTAGCTGGGACTACAGGTGCAGACCACCATGCCCCACTAATTTTTCTACTTTTAGTAGAGACGGGGTTTCTTGCTCAGGCTTATCTCAAACTCCTGAGCTCAAGTGATCCTCCTGCCTTGGCCTCCTAGTGCTAGGATTATAGGCGTGAGCCACTGCGCCCAGCCTCTATCTGCATGTTTAGCTTTGGCATTTGAATGTGCAGAATGGTCAGACCTCCAAAATAATGTCCTTCCATTGACTGCCCAGTTTCAGCTGGAAATGCAGAGAGGCTGCCTGTGGGGTTCACCTGCTGTGCGTAGTAAGGAAAATGAACTGGTTTACTTTGTGTCTTTTTGTGCATGCAGCTTGTTTGGATTTTGCCAATAGTTTCTGGGTGCTGCCTGCTTTTTAAACGTTTGAAAAACTGTAAACAGCTTCAGTGGGCTTTGCATAAGGAAGCTGTGGTTTCTGCTCTTCCTGTTCACTCGTGTTTTTTCGGAGGGAGGGCTAACATCTGACCCTATTATTTGACAAGTTCGGAAGTGAATAGAGAATGCACAGTAACTACGGGCAGAGGGAGAGGAACCAGAATCCAGGCAAAGAAATTCCTCCTCAAACGGAATTTCAAACAGGGTATTCCATGGAGAATGAGGTAGGTTCAAATCCTGCGTGGAAGCCGCTGTCCAGAATGATTGTGTGGGTCCCCGGTTGGGTAGCTTTTGTGGCTGCTTCTCTGGCCTTGCTCACTGTGAGCTAGGGTGGCCCACTTCCTGTGACCCTGCTCTGGGAGGCTGGGGTGGAAGGTTCGTGCACTGGCCTCCTGGTTCGAGACCCTGTGGCTTCTGATGGAGGCCGATGTGCTGGAGGCAAGTCACGGGCGTGTGGGGTGAGGCGCCATCCCGTCCAGGCGGGGTGTCCCGCCTGTTGCCTTCAGCCATCTTGACCCAAAGAATAAGAGGCCACAGGTTTTACATCTTCTGGGGAAAAGGGATTTTCCTGTGGGTTTGTAGCCAGTTGGGGCCCAAGAGCTGAGCTGAGAAATGATACAGGGGAAAGGTAAAGCAACAGAGAGCACCCACAGCTGGAGGGGTTGTGCCTGGAGCTTCATTGCACAAGGCCCGTACCAGGAGCAGGGGCCGTGTGCAAGACTCCACCAGCGGGGCCAGGCCCACTCCTGCTGTGGCTTCCTACAGGCCTTAAGTTGCCTGTGTTTTCTGTCACCAGAGCAAATGGGCAGCAGTGAGCGGAGATCCGGTTCCCCTTAAAACTCGCCGAGCCCTGAGACGGGGCCTTGCCTAGGCTGTGTCGCACTCATTGTTTAGACCTCTGTAGCGCCGAGGAAAGGTCCTTTTTCCGTTGGTGGGCCCTGAAGTACTTAATTTTTTTTTTTTTTCAAAGATAGATAGCTAATCTGTCAACCGGCACTGCAGGGGGTGCTGGAAGATTGTTGGAATTGGGATAGGCAGTGCTGCACCGCCGCTGCCACCAGAGGGAGCTCTGTCATGGAGCTAGAGAAGGGAATTTGTTGCAGTGCCTCTGATGCACACCCGGGGCGGTGTGATTTATAGAGGTGGCAGGTGTCGCTCTGTGGGGGAGTAGCCTCTTGCTCTCCAGCTGGACAGAAGTGTAGCTCCAGGTTTCTGTTGAAGCAGGGCCACTCTGAGCAGTGTTTTCAGACCCACACACTGAGTTTGGTGCCTCTTCCAGCCATTCTGCATCCCTCCTGGGCCCCGATCATCACTATGTGGTTGCCGTTTGTCTCGTTCCCTCTTCATTCATTTTTTTAAGAGATGGTCTTGGTCTGTCGCCCATGCTGGAGTGCAGCCGCATGATCATAGCTCACTGCAGCCTCGAACTCCTGGGCTCAAGTGATCCTCCTGCTTCAACCTTCTGAGTAGCTGTGACTGCAGGCGCACGCTACCACTCTTGGATAATTTTTTATTTTTTGTAGAGATGGGATCTTGCTGTGTTGCTCAGGCTGGTCTCAAACTTCTGGCTTCAAGAAGCCTCCCACCTTGGCCTCCTAAAGTACTGGGATTACAGGCAGGAGCCACCGTGCCTGGCGTCTCTCCATCTTTAGACTGGGTGCCCTGTGGGCAGGGACAGTGGCTCCCACAGCCCCAGTGTCTGGCGAGTAGTGATTACTCAGGAGACGTTTGCTGAATGTTGAACTTAAGGACACCCAGAGCCTTTACCTTCAAATATCTTTTTTCAGAAGCAGTCTTATTTTATTCATTAGCTAGAACCCTCTTGTAGTTTATTGTGAGGATTAAGTAAGATGCACATGTGAAAATGCCTTAACACTGTACTAGAGACATGCTCGGTACTACTCAGTACATCTAAGTTTTCTTCTTCCTTCTTAGACTCCTCAACACTTTCTCTAGAATGGTGCTGAGTTTAGTGTTTTGCATGGAGAACCCAGCTGGTGGGTATAGCTACATTATTTACACTGGTCCCCAAGTGGAGGCCACTGTCTCATGACTCTCCTTTTGCTGGTTCTTTTAGCAGATGCATTTTTCCTTGTAAATTAATGAACAGATGCTTCAATTTGTAAGTCTCTGAGGATTTGTTGAGTAGACTCAGTCACTCCAGAGCTTGTTCACCCAAGTGAGCTGATGAGGTTGAGCTTCCCATCTAACAAAACTCAGGACCCGACGTTGGCACCCGAGGGCTAGCCTTGCCCAGACCCCAAGCCTTGGCTGTGCGTGAGGAAGGTGCTCTCGCTGCATAAGCTCTAAATAGGCCAGATTTAGTTGTAGTTTTTAAACTAAGAACCACATTTTAGGTTTCCAACTTTAAGAGTTGTTTTAAGCTTAAGATGGAAAGTATTGCAAGAATATTGTAAGGATCCAGGGATCTTTGCAGAGTGAGTTCAGAAAGTTGTGTACAGTCATCAGAGGCAGCGTGTGTTCCACGTGGAGGGACGTCTTTGCACAGTGCTGTGCGATGACTCGGCTCTGTGTTCCCAGCTCTTATCTCTGTGCCGTGGACCCTGGCCAGTCCCTTTAACCCTCACAGCCTCAGTTTCTTCCGGAAAGACTTGGGCTGGGATGGATCCCACACCCCACCTTGGTGCTGGGACTGCACTCATGGGAGAGAAACCACACTTGGCCTGGTGCTCCCTCTGGGGCTGAATTGGTCCTTTGGTACCTCAGGTTCAAAAGTGATAAGGTCGTTGGGTAGTGATGAACATGCTCGCTCAACACACTGTGGAATGAAGACTGGATGCTTGTGCGGCTGAGACTGCCTTTTAAACTGTATCAATCTATAGAACATTCCAGTGAGTTAACCCGTGATGGTTTCCTGGAATCCTGATTCTGTGCATCAAAATATTCTTTATTATTTCTCAGTTTATTTTTTAACCAGAGCTTTCATGTAAATTTTCATGTTCTAAGCAACTTTAGTTCCAAAAACTTGAGGTGTCCTCTTGTTAAGTTTCATCTGTGGAGCAGTGGAGAGCCCCTCAACAGTGCTGACTGTCCTTCCTGTGACGCCCTGTGGCTGGGAGCTGGGCTGGCGCTGCCGGGGTGGGGCACTGATGTCGTCCTCGGTGAGGGTGCAGCCACCCTTCGCTCTGTGCCATGTGTGGCAGTCGCAGAGGACAGCTGCAGCAGATGTGCAGGGATGCACTACTTTATTCGACAGCTTCACTATTCCACTTTCTAGGAAAACCTATCCACCAATTAAAATTATTTGTGACTTAGGAAAACAAAAGGCCTGTGGTGCCTGCTGTATTCCAAGCCAGAGAGACACACATGCCTCCGAGTAGTTTACAGAATTAAACTGTCATGATTTGAAGCCCCAGGTCAAAGGTTCCTCCAGAGTACCTTGGCACGCTTTTGGTGTGATGGGGTTGCTCTGTCCTCTGCCAGTCTGTGAGCAGTCAAAGGGCGACATCTATTGGTCACCTCTCCTTGTCCCTTGGTGCTCAGGGTAGCACCTTTAAGAACAGAGTGGTTTAGCACTAATGTGAACATTTGGAGCATCTGTGCATCTTCAGCCCTGGGTGGCTGTTTTTACTGTGCATTTAATTCCTGATACTCTGCCCTGGTCTTTTTTCTTCTGCTTGACTCTGACTTCCTCGAGGGAGGGACTGTGTCTCCTCCATCCACAGTGTCTCCCCAGAGACCTGGCCTGGTATAGCACCCAATCAGTGGGCAGTACCCGCATTTATTGCTCTCCAGCCCTGTGCAGGCTCCATGCTGGGTGCAAGGGCCACATGGCGAGCCAAGGTCAGGGGAAGACAGAGCTGGGCTCAACCTAGGGAAGAACTGACCCTTGGGCCGTAAGAGGCATCTACAGCGGGCTGTCCTGCTTTCCTTGCCTTGCAAGAGTTCCTACAGTGTCTCACTGCGTAATTGCAGAGGGTCTTTCCTTAGGGGTGGGATTGCAGGACAGGGGCCCCCAGGGTCCTTCCCAGTGCAGACTGTAATTTTATCACCTGTACACCAACACTAAAATAGCAGTGTAAGTTGCATGCGGTTTGTGGACCTGTTGATTTGGCTTGAGCTTCTTGGTTAGAGGTGATCTTGGCAAATATTTTGTCTCAGTTGTTTTCCTGTTGCTCCCATATGTAGATTAGTAACTAGTTTGGTAACAAGTAACTTCGGGATGATCCACCAGACCGAGCTGCCTGCCTCCACTGTTGTTTTCAGAACTCAGTCACTGCCTGTGCCACAGCTAGTTACTGTTTAGGAGAAGTGAGCTTTGCGGGTGCAAGTAGAAATGGTTTAGGGACAGCTGTTTTCCTCTAGCCAATTTGAGATTATCCATGTCTGTGGAGATGTAGGCTTCCTAAAAGCCAGGCTCACGGGCCACATGCCTTTGTATTTCCATAACCTCCAGGGCAGGGCCTTGCATGTCATAGGACCTAGGAGAACAAATGAGTGATCGAGTGTAACACATTCAAAGAGTAATCCGTGTGCCATCTGGTCACCGAAGGTGGTGCCATTGGAGAGGAAATCACAAGTCAGTGAAGCCTGGTCTGTTTTTGGTAGAGCTGATGAAACGTGATTTTTACATGGCTAAAATTAGATCACTAAATTTTGAGGGTCATTTTCCACTTAGAGTGTACTATAAGTGGCTATCTGACCAGTCATAGGTGACTGTTTCCCACAGTTCTCCCACGTGAACCCCACACTACAGCTGCCTCTTGTCTAAACTTGTCCTGGAGCCCAAAGTTTCGTGGTGGTTAAGGGAAATGAACCCTCTACTTGGGAGGCTGAGACAGGAGAATCACTTGAGTCTAGGAGTTCAAGGCCAGCCTGGGCAACACAGTAAGGCCCTGCCTCTAAAAAAGAACAAAAAAAGAAAAAAAACAAAAAAAGAGGTACAATTCCGGGTCAAAGTGGGGGACTACTTGTCAAGGGGAGACTGACTATTCCAGGTCAAGGAGGGACCACATCAGGTCAAGGGCAGACTATTCGAGGCCAAAGGTAGATCATTCCAGATCAAGGGGGGCATACTAGATCAACAGGGAGGATTATTCCAGATCAAGGTCAGACTATTTCAGGTTAAGGGAGGACTATTCCAGGTGAAGGAGGTAGATGCAGGAATGGGTCCAGCTGGTCCAGTGAGAGGAAGTATTTTAGTTGATTATAGGGCTCTAAGTCTGGGTCACATGCTTGTCACCTTTCCGAGGCATGAATCAAGGCTTAGGCGCTTGGGTGCTAGTCCAACTTTATTATCTAGTCTGTGGTCATGATGTGTAGGAGACAGTCTGATATATGTGTGTGTGTGTGTGTGTGTGTGTGTGTTATCTATATAATGACAACACTTGAAAGAGATGAATTGTAATGTATTGTCAAGTTAAAACCAGTTGTAAAAATAACTGTTGACGTATATTTTGCGTGCTCACAACGTATCAGATATGTGCTCAGAGCTTTACCTAGGTCATTTTATTGACTGCCCATGGCAACCCTGTAAAGATCATTAACCTGTTTCGCAGATGGTGAGAGCTCAGCTAACCAGTTTGTTTAGTAAGTGGTGCAGCCCAGAGCATGCCAGAGCAGAGGTCAGGCCTTGGACCTGAGGGACACCGTATTCACAGTAGGAGGAGGAGAGCCGGCAAAGGGTCCATGACGTGCAGGAAGCCCAGGGGACAGAGGGACAGAGGCATGGAGGCAATGCCAGGTAGTGCACTCCTCTGGAAGCTTAGATTTTTTGTTGTGTTACTTTGATTTTATTGAAAGAGCCTCCTGAGCCTGCATCTGTTTTAATGGATCAATGGAATAAACCCCAGATATGAAAGGGCTAAGTACGTAAAGGTGAGGCGTTGGAGCTGAGGAGCCTCGGCTGTCCGGAGGCAGCAGAGTCAGGAAAAATGTCAGAGTCTTGCTTTGCGAGGACTTGTTTGATTTGGGATGGGCTTTGTTTGGTTATTTACTTTTCCCTCGAATGCTGGAGGGCCGAGTGCCTTTGTAGGTGGTGGGGAGGGGCTGTGCAGGGCAGGGGCAGACCCCAACCCAGTTACAGGGACAGCTGCAGGGTCTGCTGGGAGCCGCTGGGCGACCAGCTCCTGCCTTCGTCAGGCGGTCACTGAATGGCTCAGCCCTTGCCATTATCGTCCATCTGTGAGATTGGTGGGTTTGTCGAGGCGTCCCCATGGGACCACAGGTTCTGTGACACCATTTTATGTTGGATTTGGTATATAACTGGATTTCCCATATGCGGGCAAGAGACAGAAATGAAAGTTTTTAATGGTGATTTATGTGTATGTATTTGGTTTGTTTCTGTAAGTGTTTGGTGATGGAGGGGGGTCTGAGCTTGGCCTACTGTGGGGGTCCCAGTTGCCGTCTGGGCGCTGGGTCACTGGGTCCTGGCGGGTGAGCTGCGGAGGGAGCATCGTCATCTCCATGAGTTACTGTCGAGAGTTACGGAGAAAATAGTGGGGAAATAAGTTCTCGCTCTGACTTAGGTCACAACCTGGCCTTCGCAGGCCTCCCTGCTGAGGCCGCACATCAGTGTCTGCTTCTGTCTGGTTCATGTTCCTTGGGGTGACTGGAAACAGGGATTGCGGCGTGGTCTGTCAGCACGGCGTGGGATTGCTTTGTGACAGAGTCGTTGTGAAGGGAGGTGAGGCTCTGTCATCCTCCCTCTCTTGCTCTTTAAATTGGCTTTGCTGGTTGGCTTGGCCTTGAGAACCCTCCTTAGATGCCGCCTGGGTGTGAGGTTATCAGGGTTAGGGGCTGGCCCGCTGCTAATCAAGGCTTCTCCCTTGTTGATCTTCGTTGGCGCTTGACGTTCTAAATGTCAGCACTCAGCTGCCGGTGGGGCGGGGGCCTGTTGAGGAGAAGGAATCGCAGAAAAAGCACGTGTGCCACCGAGAAACGTGCTTCTGCAGAACGTGCTTAACCTGTTGGTGCCAGCCCTGGCCATGCCTCCCACCTGCCTTCTCAGAGTTCTCGGAAATGAAGTGTCCCAGCAGAGCCAGAAAGAGTTGGAGTGATGCCATGTTTTGTCTTCTGGGGAATCTCCCCCTGTCTGTTGCCTTCTCGCCATTATCCCCCTTCTACGTGTGGTAGGAATAGGTTAGGAGCAAGGCCCTCCATGCCAGCGAGCGCGTGGCCGCCCAGGCCCACCCTGCCGGCCTGCATGCTGGCTGTGGAACTCAGGTCCCTCAGGCTCTGTGTTCTTAGCACCTTTCTCCCAGTCCGGCAGTTGCCTACCCCTGTGTGCATGGGGACGGTGGTAATAGTTTTGGCTGCTTCTGTTTGTTAGCCATAGGTACCACGCAAAGCATTTGTAAATAATGAACTCCAATCATTGCCATTTCTGCCTGCAGCCTGGAATTGTGTCGCCATTTAAACGAGTATTCCTAAAAGGTGAAAAGAGTAGAGATAAGAAAGCCCATGAGAAGGTGACAGAGAGGCGCCCTCTGCACACTGTGGTGTTGTCATTGCCTGAGCGCGTCGAGCCAGACAGACTGCTGAGCGACTATATTGAGAAGGAGGTGAAGGTAAGTCGTCATGGGCCGCAGGGCGCGCCTGCCAAACGACAGCAAAGATCATGTTTGTGTCCATCAAACACTCTGAGTCTATAAGACACTGCCACATAAATACCTTAGTTGATCATCCCACCAATTGTCTTGCCTATGGTGATGTATCTAATATCTAATAACCAGAAAACCAAAAACCCAGATTCCTGTCTCCTAACTTCAGTTTCTGGTTCTTTCTATAGCAGCATGCCACCTTCTTTCTCTTTAGGGCCCAGCTGTGTGGGTAGCATGTGCTGCTTCACCAGAAGAGGGTCGTAGGGCTGGGAGAAAACATGTCTCCTCTAGTTTGCGGATGAAGAGAGTTACTTGGTCAGGGCCATGGCCCTGTTGCAAGTGTCACAGTCACAGCCTAGGACCTGGGTCCTGATTCAGACCAGGAGTTTGAGGCCTTTGTTGTGTCTCAAAGGCCTGTGCCTAGAATACTATACATCAGTCATGTGATGTGCATGAGTTGATTTTTAGTCCCTTGCCTAAAACAAAAGTAAATGCATAAGAAGGTATAAACCCACGAGGTCAGAGAGAATGGAAAGGAAGACAGTAATGGGTGAGGGTGATTCGTAAACTTGGAAGAAGGAAACCGGTGAAGGTGAGATAACCAAGAGCTAATGCAGCCAGACCTGCGTCCCATCAGGAGTCCAGGAGGCTCAGGAGGGGCATGGGGCTGTTTGAATGTCCTGTGAGGGGTTTCCGCTCTCACTTGGCCCAGCCAGATGGTTAGCCCACCCCCACCCCACTGGGAGGTGGGGAGCTTTGGATATGAAGACACCCGGCACGAGGGTGGGTAGGGGAAGACCCAGACTGAAGACAGGAGGTTAAGTCAAAGCCTGTATGTGGAATGGTGAGAATTCCCAACCCCTTTCTCTGTCAAGCTAACAGAATGCCTGTAACCGGGCCTTTCCCACAGGGGCTCCTTGGACGGGTGCTTGGTGGGGAAGTTGGGCAGCCCATTCTAGCCCTGGAGGTTACCATCCAACCATCCTAAATAAAGCCCGATGGTTGGGATTCCTGCCAGGCACCAGCTTCTGTCTGCTTTTCAGAGCCTCTTTTCAAACATAGGTAGCTGAGGATAAGTACACATTTGAGGTAAACTTTCAGCCCGAAGATAGAACCCAAGACAAACATAAAAAATAAACACCACTGAAATAGCAACAATGCAGAAAATAGAGGAAGGAATTGTAAAATGTATAATATTTTCAGAAAAATAAGAGGAAATATTGTTGATGATGACATGACAAGATTCTACTTTAAAGAAAAGGTGAAGGGAAGAACTTTTTTGGGATTAAAACTACACTATGTTAACTATGTATCTTAAAAAACTGAATGGAGGGTTGAAAGATAAAAATAAAGAAAACCTCCCAGAAAGAATAATAAAAGACTAAGAAAGTTAGTAAACAAAAGGTGAAAAAGAGAAAAACAGGAAATTTAAGGATCGCTCCATGAGGTTTGGCATCTGACTCACAAGAAGAAAGAATGGAGGAAAGGGTAAGAGGAAATTACTAACACAGTAGAGCGAGAACAGAATTAACCGATGGGCACAACTCTCCTCACTGAAAGGGTCCCATCACGATGACTAGAAAGTCAGCTCTCTAAACCTGCACTGGCAGTTACTGGAGGATGTTCCACATCCAAACACTTGGGCAAACCAAGAAGAAGGAAAACGTGGGTTCGGAGCTCGGGGGGCGCTAGCACAGAAAAGAACAGAGATAATTCCCAAGATGGCAGAAAAGCAAACTCCCAGGTCAAGAATTTAAGAAACAGGGGCCGGGTGCGGTGGCTCACGCCTGTAATCCTAGCACTCTGGGAGGCCGAGGCGGGCGGATCGTTTGAGCTCAGGAGTTCAAGACCAGCCTGAGCAAGAGCGAGACCCCGTCTCTACCAAAAAAATAGAAAGAAATTAATCGGACAGCTAAAAATATATAGAAAAAATTAGCCGGTCATGGCGGCGCATGCCTGTAGTCCCAGCTACTTGGGAGGCTGAGGCAGTAGGATCCCTTGAGCCCGGGAGTCTGAGGTTGCTGTGAGCTAGGCTGACGCCATGGCACTCACTCTAGCCCGGGCAACAAAGTGAGACTCTGT
>CAUYSK010124927.1:0-67894 GCA_963575035.1 Avahi laniger | reverse complement strand
TTCTTATCATAAAAGGATGTTGAATTTTGTCAAATGCTTTTTCTGCGTCTATTGAGAGAATCATATGGTTTTTGTTTTTGCTTCTGTTTATGTGGTGAATTACGTTTATAGATTTGCATATGTTGAACCATCCCTGCATCTCTGGAATGAAACCCACTCTTGTATATTCCTGGAAAGAGCTGGAACACATTCTACTAAGTGAGGTATCCCAAGAATGGAAAAATAAGCACCACATGTACTCACCATCAAATGATCAACACATAAGTGCACATATGAGAATAACATCTATTGGATGTTGGGCAGGGGGAGGGGGGAGGAGGGAGAGAGGACAGGTATATGCACGCACAAAGAGTGCAATGCGCACCACCCGAAGGATGGACATATTTGAAACTCGGTCTTGGAGGGGAGGAGGAGGCAAGGGAAACATACGTAACCTAAACATCTGTACCCCCATAATATGCTGAAATTAAAAAAAAAAAGAGTAGATGACAACCGGTTAGTAAAGGAGACCCAGAAGATTTAATACAGAAGGCAATATTAGACACAAATATCAACATGTGATTAAGGAAATGATAACTTGGATTTCCACATGTATAACTCAGATACTTTTCTGTGTTTTCTTTGAAGGGGGCGATCATGTCTGTCCCATCTGTCCTTCCCACATGATACAGATATGACATAATCTAAGATGTGTAGTAAAGATTAAATATAGTCTGGCTTAATTGATAAAACTGATCAGCTCCTGTGAAAAAGATGGGGCTACCTAATAAAACTCAATTTTATTATTGTCGTAGGTGTTTGTATTTTGTTTATTTGAGACAGGGCCTCACTCTGTCAGCCAGGCTAGAGAGCGCAATGTAGTCATCACAGGTCACCGAAGCCTCAAACTTATGTGTTCAAGCCATCCTCCTGCCTCAGCCTTCCGAGTAGCTGGGACTGCAGGAATGACCCAGCACACCCTTTTTTTTTTTTTTTAATAGGTAAAAGAAATTTGCATAGAGGAAAATTTTGCCCAATATTCCTTGGTACTCCAAAAGAAACTGTGGCAAAATTCCATACAAGTTAAAAGAACCCTCACAATCAACAAAAAGTAGGATGCCGATGTTAGAAAATCTGGTTTCAAATTCAGACCCATCACTTTCTAGGTGTGTAAATTGGTTTAAGTTATTTGACCTCTTTTAGCTTCCACGTTAGCATTATTAAAGTAAGAATAATTACCTCTACCTCAATAGTTGTGTGGAAAATAAACTAGATTAAAATTCATAAAGTACTGAGCAAATTTCAGAGCCTTAGTGCTTAAAAAAATTTAGCTACTTTTGTATCAGTTAATATGTCTTGGTTTCCAACTAATAGACATTTCTAACTCAAATTAACTTAAAGAACAAAGGAACACTTTTTCACACATGACAAAAAGCCAAAGGGAACATATTTTATCTTGGATCACTCAGAGGCTTCATAATGTCATAAAGGAGTCAGGTTCTCCCTTTCTCTCTGTACTGACAATTCTTGGTGCATGAATTGGCTTTTCACGCTGCTAGGTTAGATCTGGCTACCCTCACGGCTCTACATGGCTGCATCAGTTCCAGACATCACATCTAATACAATAATAGCCAGAGACATAAGGTGACAGTTTTTTTCTAATGTCTCATTATTTTGATAAGTAAATATTTTCTAGAATTAACTTAATAATTGTGTTTCCTGTCTCTTTGGCCAAAATGAGACATGCATATCTTTAAGTCACTAGTAAGAAGATGGGGTTATGTTATTTGTATGGACAACTTATTCAGAGTGGAGTGAATTTTGAAGAGTCCAAAATCATTATAACTATCAAGCATGATTTTCCACTCTGAATTTTTAAAAACTTTATTTTAAAAACTTCCTGGTATCCACTCTTGAATAAATTTTAAAAAATAGGACAAAAAGAGAAAAACTTGCTAATGAAATAATTTTCACAGACATATGAAGCCTAATGATGTATCTGTTTGCTTCGATCTAATAAAAATACAGTCAATTCTACTTATAAAATAGGGGAAAAGAATACTATTACCTTTGTAAACTGTAGGTAAGGGCTAAAAGATAAAAATATCAAATCAAATCTTGTAAGCAATTCTCAATAAATTATGACAGATGAACTACATCATTTTATTTTCAAATTTATTTTCCAAAAATCTATGGACTCCTCTGTGGTGTATGAATTTTCCAGTTTCTCCGCCATATTTGTATTTGACTTTTATGAAGTGAGGTTCTGTTCCATGAAATTGCTTTTAACCAGAGATGAAATATGCATTTTGAATTGACCTTGAAAGAGATATGACATCATTGAACGTCAAAATATGGATTCAGTAAGTTCTAGCAGTGACTTAGAAGCAGAAACTCGTGTGCCAACCATATCCTTACATGCTACGTTCCCTTCTACGCCTTTTATAACGTCTTTAATGTTATAAGAAAACTTTACCACAAGACAAGGCACAGGAAATCATAAGTTGGTAGAGGTATCATTATCTTAAACTATAACATATACTAAATATATGAAGTTCTGTGAAGAGTTTGATCCTTGATGAGGACAAAGCAGTATACAATAAGCAGGAAAGCTTCCCTTTAGATCTTAACACGCTGGCTTATTTTTACCAGATGTTTTTATTTTAGTGATTTTTTCTGTTCCATATAAATGACAATATTTTTCTCCAACTGTAAAAAGAATGAATATTTATGGAAAAAAAATAGGTTGTGAAACATTGCATTTGGTATTTCCATTCAGCGCCAAGATTTAGAGATGCAGTGGGCAAGTTACAAATTATTAATGTGTTCATTCCATTAAATGACCATAGAGTTTTCCATTTATGGATGAAATTTCCTCATTTTCAATTCTATCTTTTAATTTTTTTCATGCATTGTGCCTCTATAAACCACATAGCCCACAAAAAAGAGCAAATGATTTAATATCCCCCAGATGTTTAAAACCATGTAGGAAAAAGAAAATAGCAAGACCAAACAATTAAACCACTGGTATTGTGAACATGACACTCACTGGTAGGCTCTTGTATTTCCCAGTGAGTAGCATATGTTTGGGGTTGTAAATTAATATTATAGCTCTTTAGAGCTCAGGATATGACATGATATTTTGAGGTCTCAGAACGAATGCTGTTTTAGAGATATTCAAATGGAATTTCAGTTAAAATATAATCAGGTGATGTAGTGAGAAAAATAAATCTCAAGATGCTGTTATTATGGGCCTCTGCCACAGTGCTCATGAAGATTATTAACAATCCACCAAAGTTTCATGTTATCACATCAAGGAACTCAAGAGAATAATAATTATCTGGGATCTTACATTTGATTAGAAACATTTCTGACATTTAAAAATTAGCACTAAGATAAATTTTCAATACTATGCTTACTTGGCTCAGTTTAAGATCACAGAGATTGTCTATAATTTGTTTATTGTAGGAAAGCAGGAGATGACTGATTTTGTAAGGAGACAAAATATGGCATTGGGAATGACAATTGAAGGCTAATTAATTTTTCAAAAAGAAACCTCATTAGATGGTATTATCTTGGTACCTTTAAACATTTTGTCAGTGCTTCAGCGTTCATGAAATTGAGTTGGTGGACTCATAATAATTTAGCATGTAAAAGAAATAATCATATAAACCAGACCACCACTGAATTCATTTCAAAAGGGACATTTCTTCCAATTGACCAAAATTATTCTGCCTCTCATCTAGAGAATTCTCCTCCAAGACTGCTGTTCATAGGAATCTGGATTGCTAGTTGGAGTGTTACTGGAAGAACATGGAAACCAAGCAAAGACAAGTGGTCGATTTAGCCAAGATGAGTAGGTATCAATCAAAGGCAACTGGAAAATGTGTTTCGTTTTTGAACACTGCTGGATAAACTTGTTCACTGTGTGGCTCTTTGGAATGTCCCTTGGTTCATCTAGCCAACCATATCTTTTCATTCACAGTCTTTCTCCAACATGAATTACTAGTTTGCCATTTCCAAACTTAAATCACAGTCCAATTATGCTACTCTGAAATTACATCCATTTTGCTTCCGATGGTGTTTTGAATGTTCCCAACAGTTTTAAGCCGCAAATTTACAATCTCCTATTCTTATCAATTTGTCTGATTTTATATATACACATACACACACACACACATATACAGACACATGTATACATATACACACATATACATATATACACACACACTTACGTACACACACATACACACACAAACATATTTATATTTAGATACAGGGTCTTACTTTGTTACCCAAGCTAGAATGCAGTGGCCTGATCACAGCTCACTGTAATCTTGAATTCGTGGATTCAAGAGATCCTCCTGGCTCAGCCTCCAGAGTATCTAGGATGATGGGTACATGGCACCACACCAATATAATTAAAAAAAAAAACAAAAAACAAAAAAAACACTTTTTTTGTAGAGACAGGATCTCACTATGTTGCCCAGGCTGGTTTAAAACTCCTGGTCTCAAGTGATTCTTCTGTCTCTTTCCTAACGGTATTTAAAATCCCAAAGAATCACTTTGCTTGTTTGTTTATTTGTTTGTTTTTACCTCATTTTTGCTAACAAGATCTTTTTTCTTTCTTCTTGGAAACCACCTATTTACTCCTTTTCCTTATTGTGTTTCTTAGTTTTCTGTATCTATTTCTTACTAATAATACTACTGATGGTAATTAAGATCTATTGCCTGATTACTAGTAACTTAAATGTCACAAGTCTCATAATGATAGATCCAAAATCCAAAAGCATGTTTGCATGACCCAAATGTCTATGAATCTTTAAACAAAACAGATGTAAATAAAATTGTTGTTAAACCTCTAATTATGAGGAAAAATAAATAATTACATGAACTAGTAAATATATCAAGGTTTAATTGAATCTTTCCTAAAAAAACAAAACAAAACAAAAAAAAATGAAACATAACCCAACAGTGAATTCACAATGAAAGAGTCACTGGTTGATTCTTTGAGCTTTCCACTGAAATCCCCAAATGCAGAGCAACTTCAGGGAACAGTGTACCATACAGGTAATGTCCAGAAAGTAACAGCACTATCATCTCAACAACCAGCAGCATAAACTGAACTTTCATTCTCTCTCAATGATCTTTTCATCCATCTCTTACTGAATCTCTTTTTTATTTTGTATGAATTCTATTTAAAACCTTCCATATTTTTTGAGCCCCCAGTTCTCTATTCTCATCTTCTCATGGGAAACAAATGATCTTGCACTTGTTATTACCTATACAAGTACAAATGAATGTTAAAAGACAAGCTAACTGCTCATGTTACACTGGGAACTTCAATTTTATCTCAGAGTTCACAAATAATTTAAAGTAATCTCACTGAATAAATGAAAGTACACTAATTTACGAAATATGAAGAACAAAAATAACCCAGCATACTGAAAGTAGACAAATAAAATAAGATTTTTTTTTAAAAAAGCAAAAGATAAAGACAAATTACACAAGGTGAGGTGAGAAGTTTATTATCAAATGTAGACGTTGGATGTTATTATAGGTGATAATGGATATTATACATTTTGTCTTATATGAAAATTTTGAAATTGCATTTAAAAGCAAAATATACAAAATTTGAAACCTATGGTAAAATGTGAAGCAATAAAGAAATACATAAAGCAAAAGCAAATATAAAGACCCCACCTCACTATAGTGGACTTTTTCAGATTTGTGCAGAATTGTTTGTACATCTGTCTCCTTTGCCATCACTACTCATGTGGAGCAAAGTTTTCTAACTCCCTGACTTTAGGCTTTGCATGTGGCATGTTTTGGCCAATAAAATATGAGTGGCTTGGGTGTGATGCTCAAGCAAAAGCTTTCTGAAGCAGTGTATACTTTTGTTTTTGTCAGTCTTCTTGCATTCTTGGAATGCACATTGGAATGCAACATTGAAATCACATTTTCCTATTGTGTTCTTGCCCTACACCAAAGGAAGCTCAAGAAACGGTCATTTCAGAGGACACCTAAACTCAATCTGCACAGTGAAACCAAGCTCAGCGGAGACAAGCTAAGACCAGCAGGATTATGGACTCTTTGGAATTCTTTGGAGTATGACATTCAATCTTCGTGTAGCATGAGTGAGAAATAAATCCTCGTTGTGATGTTTTTTATGCACACAATATAGTAAATGCTGATTAACGCATTTGATATCCTAATATCTCTTTGCTTCTTCACCAAGTGGGATGGGTAGAAAAGAATTGTCAAATATTTTAATGTATTTTTATACAAAAATGTTATTACATATATCTTTATTCATGGTTGAGGTGATATATATGTATTTTTTATTTTAGAATATTATAGGGGTATAAATAATTTTGTTACATACATTGCCTTTACACTGCCTGAGTCAGAGCTACACGTGTGCCATGCCCCAGACAGTGCACACCGCACCCATTAGGTGTGAATTTACTCATCACTTCCTCCCCACACACCTGCCTGACACCCGATGAATGTCATTTCCATATGTGCACGTAAGTGCTGATCAATTAGTACCAATTTAACGGTGAGTACATGTGGTGCTTGTTTTTCCATTCTTGTGATACTTCACTTAGAAGAATGGGCTCCAGCTCCATCCAGGGTAAAACAAGAGGTATTAATTCACCATTGTTTTTATGGCTGAGTAATACTCCACGGTATACATAAACCACATTTTATTAATCCACTCATGTATTGATGTTCACTTGGGCTGTTTCCACATTTTTGTGATCGTGAGTTGTGCTGCTATAAACATTCAAGTGTGGATGACTTTATTATAGAATGTCTGTTTTTCCTATGGATAAACACCCAGTAGTGGGATAGTTAAATCAAATGGTAATTCTACTTTTAGTTCTTTACGGTATCTTCATATTACTTTTCATAGAGATTGTGCTACTTTGCAGTACCACCAGCAGTGTAGGAGTGTTCCTATCTCTCCGCATCCATGCCGACATTTATTGTTTTAGGACATTTTGATAAAAGCCGGTCTCACTAGATTTAGGTGATATCTCGTTGTGGTTTTGATTTGCATTTCCCTGATGATTAAAGATGGTGAGCAATTTTTCATGTTTTTTGGCCATTTGTCTCCTTTTGAAAAGTTCTGTTCATGTCCTTTCCCAATTTTTAATGGGGTTATTTGATTTTTTTCTTATTGAGTTTCCTTAGTTCTATATAGATTCTAGTTATCACCCTTTACAGATGTGTAGCATGCAAATATTTTTTACCATTCTGTAGGTTGTTTATTTGCTCTAATGATAGTTTCCTTGGCTGTGCAGAAGCTTTTTAATTTGATCAGGTCCCATTTATTTATTTTGTTGTTGCTGTGATTGCTTTTGGGGTATTTTTCATAAATTCTTTGCCTAGGCTGATGTCCAGAAGAGTTTTTGCAACATTTTCTTCTAGAATTCCTATGGTTTTATGTCTTAGGTTTAAGTCTGTTACCCAACGTGAGTTGATTTTTGTGGGAGCTGAGAGGTGCGGATCCTGTTTCAGTCTTCTACATGTGGCTATCCAATTTTCCCAGCACCACTTATTGAATACGGATTCTTTCCCCCAGTGTATGTTTTTGTCTGCTTTGTCAAAGATCAGACGACAATATGAGGATGGTTTTATATCTGGGTTCTCAGTCCTATTCCACTGGTCTAAGTCTCTGTTCTTCTGCCAGTGCGATGCTGTTTTGAGGTGATATTTTAAAATGTAATTTTCTAGCCTAACATTTTTATTTGATGTCTATGATAATATTATTTTGTACAGTATATTTTTAGTGGGTGCATACTATTAAGAATGGCTGGATGCTTTCTGGATAGCCCTTGTATTTGACACTGGAATGAGCACCTTTGATCTTAACCTTGCTATATTACAAGTTTAAGGATATGAGAGTTTCCTAGAATGGAATTAATTGTCAGCACAAGTATATATTTTAAGCCTGCTGACACACATAATGTTTGTCATCCAGAAATTTTGGAGCAATTTACCCTTCTATCACCAATATATGAAATTTCACTTTTTGTTGTACCCTCATTACCATAAAGAATTCAAATTTCTAAACATTTACTAATTATACAGGCAGAAATGACGTGCTGTTTTAATTAGGATTAGAATGCACTCTTAAAATATTGAGTTATAAGCATTAGAAGAGAAAGAATTGCTAACCAGGAGTCAGGCAATGATTATAGTGAATAAGTTACACAACATTAATTTATGCCACACTAACATTGTTTACTTTGGAGAAGAGCATCACAGAGATGGTATGTAAGGGATTTCTGGAGGCATAATACATTGGCATTTCAGAAACCATGTTACAAAGGCTTTTCCTGAATGAAGTAGAAAAGATATGTACTTAAAACTATTAGAAATAGGCAAGTTTGTAATAGATTATAATACTAATTCAGGCTGGTTCTGCCAAAAGTTTGAAACATTTTGAAAATCAATTTGAGTTGTTAAAATGATTTAAAGGTGCTTTAAGCATTTAGAAGATGGAAGCTGGAAATGCCACAGTTCTTGCATTGCATTGGATGGTCCTTCACAAAAACCGCCTGCCCAAATGCTAAACACAATTTCTTTGAGAATCATTAGACTATAGGATATTAACATTGGGTCAACGACAAGCTAGACAAGATCTGTGATAACAGTTTTTCCTTTACTCCTCTCTCTCTTTCTCGCACTCTCTCCACACACATGAACACATGCAAGTACTAAATATTTAATCGTGAGTTCATCCAAGGATTTAAATGGATATGCCAATACCATGTAGTTCAAATTAATGAATGGAAAAGAAAAAAGTATGACTGATGTCCTGTCTGGCAAAACAGATTCCAAAAATACTGTAAAATATCAGAGTGAAGTCTCAAATTCTATTTTCTTTTGGACATTCTAAATACTCTTTCTTCTAGAGCTGAATCCATTCTAACCTGTAATGACATCATTTGTACTGTTATGTTCTTTTTTTACTTAGATAGACTTTAAATGCCTTGAGAGCAGACCATGCCTAGCCTGGTTTGGGTTCTGACATATCTCAATTATTCAATATTTATTTAATAAAATAAGGAATAAGTGGATGAGTATCATGAACTTACATCTATTCTCTATACACTTCCACTCACTCAGAAAATTGATGTTGCTGAAATGTACCAGTTAAGGATCAGATGGGAAAAAAAACAAACTATTCTAAGTATTTTTACCAGGATGAAATTTAAAACAGAAATAGCCACTAATGAAACATTTGATATTATTGTGAAAGCAATAGTCAGTGAGAATCTATTCACTTCCAGGAAATCAGAAGGTGAGGAAATTGAGTATAGATGGTTCCAATAATCTCAATTGCCATCAGCAACAAATCAGGTGACTTGAAGTTCACTCAGAACCTTCCGGAAGCTGTCTCGCTACCCTATGCCCACATTTCTACCAGGTCCTGTTGTAGGACGATGGCAATGATCTCTCCCTTCTTTCCATGTTCTAAATCTCACATAAGTACTTCTTACAGACAGAACCTAAGCCGTAGCCCAACTAGCCAGAAAATCAGGGAAATACACTTTCCAGGTTTCAAGTCTCTGTGATATAATGAGAATATAGAAGGGACGAGAATGGTGCTGAGATGCCAATAGTCAATCTGACACAGTAGGTAGAATTTCCAAATTCTGGATATTTTCACTTTTTATTTTGCTCCTTAAAACACAGTATAACTATGCCATATGTTTCAATTTTCTCTCTTCCTTAACTATATTTACATTTTAAAAGAAGGACTGTAAAATACATGTTCAAGATAGCATGCAGTTGCAGGGATATAGCTATGCTTGGGATGTGACCAAGGTATGGAAACCATAGCCTATCTCCTAATGCCCATAATTTTAGCAGCATCAAACACATGAGAGCCTATCTAGAACACTATGGAATGTCAGGTGGCCAGAAAAAGAACATAAATAAGAAAAAAAAATGTAGATTTAGCAGTAGACTCCAAGGGCAAGAATGAATTACCTGTAATTGGGCAGAAGTTGGAAAGATTTGTGGAGAGTATGTAAAGTGTGAATTGCAAAAGTGAGGAACACCGGGTTTAAATTTGTGCTGAGGGCAAGAGGAAAGGAATGTCAAGGTAAAGAGAAGCCATTAGGAAAATGAAGCACATGCACTATGAGGCTAAAAGATAATTTTGTTGGATTCAGTAATACAATGACTGCTGTCCTTGACTGAGTCATTCCTCATTGACATTGTCACCATATAAGGTTTTGGTGTTGAGACTTATAACAATCTTCCTTTCATTTTTTTAGTATTTTAAGTTTTTTTTTAACTTAATTTATCTTTAACCTATTTTCCACTGACATATATTGATCCTTTCCCTAAAACAATTCCTAATTTTACTCTGCAACATTCAGTACATATTAAGTGGCATTTATCATAAATACAGAAAAATCTCCGTATTACATACCTTAGGACTCTATGGGGCATGATGTAGTTCATGAGTGTAAAGATGGGGAAATATCAGTTTGTTCATAAAATGATTTTTTTCCTGTTTTATAGCAGTGGTTCATGAAAATTTTCTGAAAGAATCAAAAAGTATTATAGGTTTGTGGGCGATACACTGTCTTACAATTACTCAACTCTGCTATGGCAGTGTGAAAGTAGTTATAGGCAGTATGGAAATGAATGGGTGTGAATGCATTCTAATAAAATATTTTAAACCAACAGTGAAATTCAAATTTTATAGGATGTTCATATGTCGCAAGATATTATTTTTATGTTGATTTTTCCCAGATATTTAGAAAAAGTTAAAATCATTCTTAGCACTCGGGACATACAAAAACAGATTGTAGGCTGAATTGGGCCAACAAGCCAAAATCTTTCTTTAAATTTACATTGTCTAATATAGTATCCACCAGCCACATGTGATTATTGCTCACTGGGAATGTAGTTAGTGTAACTGAAGAACTTATTTACTTATTTGCTTAATTTCAAATGTCAAGAAAGAAAGATACTCAATTTAGTTATTGTAAAATATTAATTGTTTGGAAGAACTTAAATAGGTAAACTACTTCTAACTTCAAATTTTATGAAATATAAACAACAATTAATTATTTCTAATTAAAATTTTATGTTAGAATTGAAATATCTTTAAAGTACCTAAAATATATACTGGATTTTGAAGTTATGGTATAAAAAAAAGAATGTAAAATATGTCACCAATAATTTTTATATTTAATATATGTTGAAATGATAAAGTATTAGATATATGGGTTTAAATAAAATACATTATTAAAAGTAATTTTATCTGTTTGTCTTTACACTATAATGTGGCCCCTAGAAAATGTACAATTCCATGTGTGACTCACATTTTATTTCTATTGGACAGAACTACTCTAGATACACATGGCAAGGCTATAGTTCCTGTCTCTCTTGTCATTTGTTGGGGCTATATGACTAAATTCAGGTCAAAGGAGTGCTGGAATTAGTGAAACAGGGCACCTCTAAGTTTGGTCCATAGCCATTACCAGGCTTTTTGTTTTCACCTTCATGCCAACAGAAGGCAGAAAATTCAGATGAGCATGCTGGCACAGAAAGATGGAAGGAGCCTGAGTCCTGAGAGACTGCCTGGCGGGCAGCTGGCCTGGAGAACTACTCAACCAAATATTCCTTCCTTGAAGTATAATGTGAGAAGGAAGTAATCTTTTATTATATAAGCCACTGAAATTTTTATATATTGTTTTTACAGTAGATATTCCATCCTAATTCAATAAGCTAAAAAAATACCCATGTAGCCAGGATAGAGTATAAGGAGTGACTTTGCCTTTCTGGTTTAAACAACTACATAACTGGACAAAATATGTAAGACAACTCTTTTCAGATTTGGAAAACTGGAAGCAGAGGGCTATGATCTCTGAGAGAAGGGCAACAAACAAATTAAGCACTGTGTTTCCATTTTTGCAGAAGTTTACTGAATGGAAGAAGTTTTCAGATTACAAAGTAGAGAGAGAAAAAAAAAATAGAGCCAGGTAGTGTTTCTGAGTAAAGGAAACAGAGATCACCATTTGAGGAGTCCAAGGAAATTAGAATTTATAGGACAGAGTACTGAAGAGGAGAGAGATATAAAGAGAATGAGAGAGAGAGAAAGAGAGAGAGAGAGAGAGAGAGAGAGAGAGAGAGAGAGAGAAAGAGGAAGAGAAAGAGAGAAAGAAAGAGGAAGAGAAAGAGAAAGAGAAAGAGAGAGAGAGAATCTCTGGAGAGTTATGAAGGAGGTCAACAATTTGAGCATATATGAATGAAAGAAAATTATCTGAGACCAACAAAAGAGTCACCTAAAAGGAGTAGACAAAATAAATTCTGGCGTTTATTATGAAAGTTAGGAAGAGTAGAAGAGTTCATATTTCTATCAGATTGTAAAAATGTATTAATAAATAAGATATTAGGTAGAATTCTCAAAAGAATATTGTCTTAATCATGAGGTTAATTTAGCCCCATAAAAATGCTGCTCTGGCCCTAATCTGAAAGCCTTAAAAAATTAAAATAATTGTAAAAAATTTAATTGCATGATAAGACAAAATAAAACACTACTTAAAGGAATGCAGAACTATCCCTCAATTAACAACATAAAATTTCTAATTCCAGCATCCAATAAAAATTACCAGACATGCAAAGAAGTAGAAAAATATTAATATGACACATAAAAAGGAAAAGAAATAATAGAAGAAAATACAGAAATAAATAAAAAATGGTACTGGAAGATAAAGACCTTATGATAGCTATTGTAAAAATACTGCATATGTTTAATAAGACAGAGAAAAATATTACCATGATGAGAAGAGAAATAGTAGCTATTAAAAATATTCAATCAGAAAATCTAGGGATGAAAAATAAAATGTCAGAAATGAAAACACACTGTATGTGATTAACAGCAGATTAGGCATAGCAGAAAATAATCAATTAACATGAAGACATAGCAATATAAGCTATCTAAAATAAAACAGAGTGGGACAAAAAGTGATCTGAGCATCAGTGAGCTCTATGACACAACCATGAGGATGAAGTATAATATGTGAATAATTAGGATTCAAAATGTGGAGGAGTGACATACAGAATAAACGTATAACAATTTCCAAGGCACATGATAATGAAATTGCTGAAAAAAAAAAATAAAGGTCTTATAAAGTTGCCACAGGAAAAAAGAGGCCACAATATGCACAGAGGAATAGATATAAGAACTATAGTGACTTCGCGTCAAAAATATGCAAGCCAGTAGACAATGAAATGGTGTGTGTGTGTGTGTGTGTGTGTGTGTGTGTGTGTGTGTATAAAATTAGAACTCATTATGTGGTGTCAATGTCCTTCAAAATAAAAAGCTAAATAATGACTTTTTCAGCAAATAAAGCTGAGAGAACTCATTGCTAGCAGACTACACTATAAGAAATGTTAAGAGAGTTCTTTAGATAGTAATAAAATAAAACCATGTGGAAATTTGTATCTTTACAGAGGAATGAAGTGTGCTGAAAACGGCAAATATGTATCTATGCATAAAAATGCAATGTATAAAAACAATAGCACAAAAAATAGAAGGTGAAAATAAAAATACTAAATACAATGTTATAATTTTCTTAAAGTACAGATGAAATTGTATAATATATTTTTTATTTGAAGGTAGACTTTGCAAAGTTAAAATCCTTTTTATAACTTAGAGAAACTATTACAAATAAAGCTGAGGTATACAAGTAATCTAACAATGGAAATAAAATGCAATCATTAAAATATAAAACCAAAAAATTCAAAAGAATCAAGAAAGAATTAATAAGTAAAAATAGAAAAAACAAAAATAAAACAAATAACACAATGTCAGCTATATAAGAGATCATATGTATAATTATTTTAATGTAAGTGTATAAAAATCTTATTAAATGTTAGATATTGTCATATTGAATAAAAAACAAGGCCAAATTATATGTCGCTTGCAAGAAACTTGTTTTAAATGTATAGAGACATACATAGGTTAAAATCAAAAGGATATACCATTCAAACAATAATTAAAAGGGTGACTGTCATGGCTATAATGGTAAATATCAAATTGAACTTCAGAACAGACAATATTTCCAGGGATAAAGAGAAATACTCATAATGATAAATGAGTCATTTCAGTAAGAGAATATTGTAATTCTAAACATATTTGCTTCAAACAATGTGATAGAACTTGAAAAAAAGGGAAAATATACAAAATCCACAGGTATATTAATTGAAAGAACAATTAGATAGAATAGAATAGTCAAAAAGATATCAAAGAATTGGACAAAGCTCTTAAACAATTTGGCCTAATTAACATTTATAGTACATTCCACGCAACAACAAAAGAATACAAATTCTTCTAACATATACATGAAATATTAATTGAGATAGAACAAATTCTGGGTCATAAAACAAATCTGAATATATTTAAAGGAATTAATCATGTAAAGTATGTTCCTGCCCACAATGAAATCATTAGAAATCAATACCAGAAAGATACTTGGAAAATTCTCCAATATTTGGAATTTAGCAACATATTGTTAAATAAAACATGAGTTAAAGAAGAAATCCCAAAGCTAATTAGAAAAAAAATTTGAAATTTGAACTAAACAAAATGGAAAAGTTTATATAGATATACACACACACATTGTGTGTATCTAATAACACAAAAATAGTAAGTACTTAAAGGGAGGTTACCAACATTAAAATTTTATATTTAAAAACTAAATATTTTAAATCTGTAAGTTTCTATTTTAAGAAACTAAAGAAAGAGAGTAAATCCAAGCAAGTCAGCATAAGAAATGAACAAATAAAGACAAGAATAGAAATCAATAATATAGAATATAGAAAACAATACAGAAAATCAGTGATCACAAGTAATGTGCATTTGTAAGGGCTAATACTATAAACATTCTAAAATGCTATAAATCTTTCTAAGGAAGAAATGTTTATGGAATTGAGTTGGGCAAACATTTCATAGATAAGACACAAATGCACTGGAAATTAAGAGAAAATTTTGTTACATTGGACTTCATAAAAATTAATAACTTTTTGTTCTTTGAAAGATACTGATAAGAAAATGAAATGGAAAGCTACAGAGAGAAAATATTTTAAAAATACATGTCTGACTAAAGACATATATCCAGAATTTTCAAAGAACTCTTATAACTCAAAAAAAAAGCAATTCAATAAAAAATGAGCAAAAGCTTTGAATATATGCTGTACCAAAGAAGATATAGGACACCCTGCCCTCCCACTAAAACGCTAATATTAAAGATTAAACATACCAATTGAAGCTGAAGCTATGGAGCAATTGATTTAGCCATGTTAGAAGTCAAGCAGAACAGAAGATACACTGTATGATTTCATTTATTTAAGTTTTTAGTAAAGCCAAAATAATGATATCATAACATACATTATAAATTGGTTTTTGCCATGGGCCTGGATTAAGGGGAGTACTGGCTTCAAAGTGGCACAAGATAACTTTTTACATCGATAAAACTTTTCTCTGTCATGACTATGGTGGTGGTTAGTCTATGGAATGTCTTTGTCAGAATTCAAAATATGATGAATTTTATTGTATGCAAATTATAAAAAACTGGGTTAAAACACTTCATGAATTTAATTTCATTATTTCACAAAATATGTCCTTTTGTTGCTCTCCACTTCCGTAATATTTAGTATTTAATACGTCCTGTACAAAGTATCTTCTCCTGCATAGTAGATAGGTTTTGTAACAGATGAGAGGCATCTTTGGTGTTCATTTTTATACAATTTTAGAGAAAACAAAAGGATTTAAGATAATTTAAATGGTAGAATACTGTCAAAATTAATCAATTGGTTATTGGACTACACTGATGAAGACAAAGTGTTGTGTACAGAGGGCCTCTAGTGTCCTCTCTGCTTTTTAGCTCAAGATTGCAGTAAGACCCAGTCAGTTGTTTTAAAAACAGGCACTCAACAAAAGGAGTCTTGTATTAATGGGTGTGGTTGCTTCAGCTCTTATCTCTTTTGATAGCTGATAAAACATCCCTTTTTATTGGAGGTATTTAAAAAAATATGTTCCTGTAGAGTCAGTCATTTTTAAGAAGTTTAACCTAACTCATATTACAAAGCCTTCCCTACATTCACATGATAAAAGAGTATTTATCATCACTTCTCTTAGATGCTAGAGAAACTAGAGCCCTTGACCAAGATCTCAGAGTTAGGTTACAGAGCTAGAATTTTTACCCACTTCTTCTGGCATTAAATTGTATTTCCTTTTCCACTATGCCCATAATATCTCTTTCTATGATTGACGGATAATGTAATTATTTTTAAATGGCTCGAGTTCTATAGTGGAAAGACAATGGGAATAGAAAATGTTTGGGGAAAGTGGTCAACTTAGATAACACTTTTTTTCAGATTCTGGCCTTAGCTGTAATTCTAGAAGTAATGAATGAATAGCCATTGTTTGTGTCAATATTATATTTATCTGTTTATCTCCATATGGCCTATACAGAATCTGTCTTTTCCTCTTTCACTTGTATTGCCTACATATCCTGTCTTCTGATTTCAGTTGCAATTTGGAAAGGTCCATATCTAAAGGCAGAAAGTATGAGAGTCTCAAAAATTACATGGTTTACCACCCCATCTATAGATAAGCATTCAAATATTTCCCTCTATACAACATAAGCCCAACACAAATTTCCATTTCCCTTCATGAGAAATATTCACTAGATAGTGGGAACAATTGTTTTGTTTGAGACCTTCACCTTTGTTTTGAAGCAGAACCCCATTTTCCTTGGGATATCATCCATCTCCTAGCCCATGGGCTTGAGGAGGTGCTAACTCTAACCTTTGATTCAAGGATGGGCATGTGACTTGGCCATAGGCTTATCAGGTTACTCTGTCTTCCTGGCCTCAGTCATTGATTCAGAGAAGAGCCCAACCCAGGCTCCACACTGCTGTCTCCCTCATGTTATCTGAAGAAGAAAACTGCTTGAAAATAGAGAAAATCTCAGGAAATGAGAACCAAGTGATAGAAAATGCACGAGCACTGATGATATTGTTAGATTTACTAAATTCAATGATATCAGAAGCCAGAACCAATTTTTGTCTTTGAAATTACAGAAGTCAACAAAATACCATATTGTTTAAGCCAATTTAAATTGGGTTTTTACCTTTACATCAGAAAAATTTGTGGCAATCTACTTATCAAACCACTTCTTTATGTCTTTCCCTACTCACAAAACAGAAATAGCCTCATTCCCTGGCACTGACTTTGAAAAACACACTTGATAATAACACTGAGATTCAAAATGCAAATGGACTCAGCATTCAACTTATTTTCCCTAAGCTACAAGTAGGGTCTCAAGTTAGATACATGGAAGGATTAGTGGCCAGTAGAGATGGGCAAAAAGCTAATTTCCTCATCCTAGGATAGACTTCTTTTATTCAAAGTTAAATATCTCTGAAAATTGAGCCCTATTGCAAAGGCTGTTATCATTTGTTTCATATTAGTTTCATTTTCCCACCAAAATATCTATCTGGTGTATAACATCAGTCAGGCGTCCTCAATGGGTGGTCGCTAGGTTTTACTTTTTAATGCTTTTATGGGTTTAAATATAATTATTTTTCTAACTACAGGATATTTTCTTTAATCTATTTGATTAAGCAAGCCAGGAATTGGAAGGAAAGATAATGTTTTCTCACTTCCTTTCTGATGAATAATAAATGTCACTAAGGAATTAGATAGTAGGAGGTAGTTGCCTGAGCCATCTGCTGCATTTGGGAACAGAAGAAAGATATTAAACTTTAAATTAGGTATTGCTTCACAGAACCTAAAAGATGAAAGGAGATACACACTAAACTGGAAGATACTCATCAATTCTCATCAGTAAACTTACTTCTTTGAATGGGTAAAACACACACACACACACACACACACACACACACACACACAACTATTGCTTTTCCTCTCTGGTGAACTTATTTTGTATTTTGTTGCACTGAATATAGGAAATCTGTAATTAGCATGACTCTTCTTCAGTTAATGCATTTTCAGACTTCTACAAATAAACTGTGTGGTTCTTTAAATATAGACAGCTGATGATAATCTAAGAAAAAAGAAAAAGGCTCTTTTTATTTCAACATATATAATATAGTAAAGAAACAGAATCTCATTTCCATAGCAACTATATCATAGGTCAAAGAAGAAAAATAAAACATTTATGCCTAAGTACATTTACTTTAAAAATTATTGGCCAAGTTTTGGACATCAACATAATGGTCAATTTTAATGAAGAAACTAACCTGTGTTACTTTATTTTTCTATATAATTATTCCTAAGCAAAGTGTCTATATGTCTACAAGTTTCTGCTGTTTTGATATGACTTCTGTTTAAACAAGATTTAGAGGAAACATATTTTTATGAGAGAAGTGTAAATACTGAAAAGGATGCTATGAAAATAATTTAGTATAGTTGTTAATAGTATAGCTTCAAAGTCAAGCAAAGACACTAGATGAAAATTGTATATATGACACCAGAACAAGGAACCTCATTTCTTTAAATCTCAATTTATTCTTCCATAAAATGGGTAAATGTTAGTGTCTTCACCTAATATACAAGGTACAGAAAATAATATAAAATAAGACACTTCAATAAAAATTGGGCAAAGGATATAAAAAAGCAATTTAAAGCAAGGAATATGGATACATAACAAATATGTTAAAAACACTACACTTCACTAGGGATTAAATAAAAACAAATCTATGCCCCCTCACATGTGAAACTGAAAAAATTGGAAAAGACTAGAATAGCCAGTGTTTAGAGGAGCTGAAGGGAAGGATAAGTCTCATGAACTATTGCTGGATGCATAATTAGAACAACATTTGGGGATAGCATTTAGGAAATGCCTGCGAAATTTTAAAATGTATCTACTCTTTTATCTTTTTATTTCATGGTTAGGAATCAATCCTACCGAGATACTAACAGAAGTCTATAGTCATGTATGTAAAAGGATATCTATTGCAGTGCTATTTGTAATAGTAAAATATTGGACCAAATTAAATATCCATAAGCAGGTGAAGGGAAAACTGCATTGTGAAATATTGTCATCTTAAGAAAAATGAAGTTGATGTGTGTGCAATGACATTGAAAGAGGTCCATACAATACTGTTTTATAAAAAAATAAAAAAAAAAACATTTCATAAGATATTTTTATAATCATTGATATATGCTTGAAGAAATGTGTGGGGTTTAATATGAAAATATGAAATCTATATCAGTTAGCATAATATTTTACAAACTATTCAGCCACATTTCTGGCACAAAAGTAGGGTTAAACAATTATTATTATTTCTGTAATTATTTAACATTTTGAGTCAACATACATAAATAGCTAATAGACCTATGGTTGTCTAGAAATGAAAACATAGAAAGAAAACAACTGCACGAAGATAAGGTTGCTATGGAGATCTTTCTGGAGTGTAAATTGCATTATTTTACAAAAAGAATTTAAAGTATTAAGACATAAAATTCTGTTTCCCTTTCTGTTGTAGATTAAATAGCATAAGTATTAAAATGCATTTTCTTTCCCCCTCCTCACGTAGAAAAAGAGAGATTCACTAGGATTTCATGTTCTTCCATGATGTGAATTCTTCGCTTTTTGTTTGCATATGTGTTTTGAATGAGGATGGTTTTGTGTGTAGCAAGGACCTTAAGTTTTAGAAGATAGGGCCCCAAAATGATTTAGGTCAGATACGATGAAGATGGATGAGGCTGGGGGCGGGGGAGGCCAAGGGAGATGAGAATATCTTAAATCCCGCAGGAAAGGTTCTCATTCCCTGACACTAGAAAGACTGAGAAGTAATAAGATTCTCATGGGGTAATCACATGTTCCCCACTGGTATCAACACTCCAAAGTCATATAACTTCATCTGGGGATGGCCGTATGGCTACTTTGAGACTGAATCCTTAGTTGTGTGCATTGGCTCTAGGTTGGTCTAGAGTGGGTTGGTGCATCAGAGCCATCTCCCAACTGAATAGGCTATGAAGCTTTGATGAATAAATGGTAGTGAAAACCAGAGATTCTTCCTTAATCTTTGAACTGGTAAGTGTCATGTATCTTGTAAAGTGTCATGGGAAAAATAGAGGAAGTTGCTCTGACCCCAAATGATCAGACTGGACAACTTGCCAACCAGAATATGTAGTTTAAGACAAATAAATTTGATTTATAAAAATAATGAAATATGATCTATCTAGCTATAAGTTCACACACATCCATTTCCTGTTTCTAGCCTCAAATAAGATTATATAATTTAACACTTAGTAGGTAGTTAATAGAGTTATGTTGATTATAAGTACAGAGCTATAGCATTTTAGAATTAGAAGTGATCAATTTGAAATTTCTTCCCTCTGATTAAAAAAAATATAAACTAAGGTCCAGAGATATTGTGTGCCTTTCACAAGGACACGTAATATCTTCCAGGACTCTTTTTGAATCAATAAATAAAATATGGGACAAACTTGCCTATTTGATAATTCTGGTCAGAATTGTCTGATCAGATACTTATTTGAATTATTTCACCACAAATGATATTTGTACCAATTACATGGCAGTTATTGAGCATGAACCCTCAGTGCTGACTATTAAAAAAACCAATTGAATGTATTACCATATTTTGTAAGTTCTGCACATTCCTACTGACTATTGAATCTACCATTTATATCCCTAATTAATACATAAAATAACTGTTTTTCCAACATCAACAAGAAAAACATCAGTGTTTACTGTTTAGTTTTCTGTTTATCGTTAGTTCCTAGAAGAGTTTATAGAGGTTACAGGATTTTTACTTACCTGTGTGTCTTCTTTAGAGATACATCAACAACTTACTAAAATATATAGTTACAGGATGAACAAGCTTATGAATAATACAGTTAGGATTAAAAGCTAAAACTAAAATAACTGGGAAATAGAATCAAAATATGGAAATATCTCACCAAGTTGAAACAATAGCTATTTGCTCACTAGAGAAAGGGAAAATAATTGATAAAAATACATATATGCTAAATGAATTAATTCTTCAAATGTAGGATATGGGAAAAGTAGCTCAATGGAAATTAAAAAAATAACCTAGGTTTGATTTGATTGAAACTCAATATATACTTAATATGATATGGATAGGCTGTTGCGCAGTTGGATAAAATCATTTTAGTTAATAATAGTGATGAAATATTACAACTTTTTAATATGTTATCACATTTTAAAATGAGACCCACAAAAAATAAAAAATAATCTGGCTTTAGCTGTATTTTAGAAAGTTTTATTTCTAAAAAAGTGTGTAAGGGATATTGAAGTTCAGAGAAGGACTCGTTGCTCCATCTTAAATAACAAAGCTAACATTTTGTTGTTTGAATCGGTAGCTATTCGAGTAGGAAAATAGAGGTAATGAAAGTGTTCTTAGCTCAGTGGAAAATCTGGTAATTCTACCAAAAATGGGGTCCATCAGTGACTCACTATGTGGTTCTGAGTCGAAGTAACCTGACGGTCGAATACAGTCAAATTGCTGAGTCAAAGTAAACTTTCCTGAGTACCTTCTCTGTGTCTAACATTTCAGCACAAGGGTAATATATCTATAGATGTAATCAGAAAAAAAGGACTATAATATTTCATATATACTAAGGTTGCATAGCCAGTAAGTACATAATCTGTAAAGTGGATACATCTAATGGAAGGCCCTTTTAATTACAGTCTAAGTGTTAAAAGCAGGCTCCCGGACTAAGGGAACTAAATCTTTGTATTTCCCAAGAAACAATGTGAGTTCATTGTGTATAATGAAGGTTTTACAAATAAATATTTCAAAGAAGTATAAGATTTTGATTTATAGTTTGTAAAGCATTATTTTCATTGATGACTGTGACTCCAAGAGGTAGTCCTGAAAGATATTATTACCAATATTTTTAAAATAAGAAGGTCAAAGTTCAGAGAGGTAAGATGCTTTGCACAAATCATAAAAGTATTAATACAAATTTGAGCAAGATCCTGTGTTTTCAGACTCTGGTTAAGTAAGTTTTCTTTCAGATGTTCGTAGAATTGGAACAGCAACAACAAAAAACCCCCAAATTATGGTGGTTAATTTTTTCAGATGGTGGTGTTAATTTATTTTGGAATTGTTTCCTCTGTTTCAGATAAATCAAAAAGTTTCCAAACTGTTCTGCTCAGTGATGTGTGCTGCCAACATAGAACAATAGGAATAATACAATGTAGGTAAAATAATACAAGGGTAAGTTTAAGTCCAGGTTCATACTTTGCCTTGCCTTCTTGTACTCTTGGGCAAATTCCCTACTGACTATGAACTTCAATTTTCTTATGTTTAGAATAAAGACAATAATATTAAAATTTAAAGTATCAATTGCACTGTCTAGCACATAATGGTTTCAGATTCTTCTTACTGTACTTCCTGTTTCTAGAACTAATTTAGACAAAGAATCTATACTGAAAGTTTTCTTCAAATTCATTCATTAGCATTCATCTAGCAAGGTAGCTATACCTATAATAGCTCTGCTACACCTATAGTTCAGTCCAACTTGCTATGTCTGCAATTATAGGCCTGTTCATTGTAGAAATACTTTCTTGAATCTATCATCAAGTGCATTTATCCAATGTCTAAAATACCTTGAGAGGACTATGACTTAGAGCCTTTGCTTACTGGATTTATGATTAGATTAGAGACACAGCAAACAAAATAACCTGACAAGAGAATGGAGAATGTGAAAGCATCAGGGTGGTTGAGACAAATCAATGAAAGTACAAAAGAAAAACATGAAGATTTAAAGGCAACATCATCAGGGAAAAAGAAATAAATGAAGTGGGTATTTTAACTCAAGTGATAGGATTTTGTGAATATTTATGTTTGAACATTGTAAATTTCTTATAGTTAGGTTATTTATAAGAAAAAAATTCATTTTTCCCTGAATAATTGGCAAAATGAGAGACATCTGTTTTACTGAATCAATATCATTAGGGAAACATTTTTGTGCATTTTTTTCTATGCCAGGCATAGTATCCATAATTGAGCATTATTAGTAATTGAGACCATAAAATATGGCCCATGGCTTATGGTTTGTCAAAAAAATATACTGAAATAGTTTAATGGTTTTTTTCTGGAGATGTCTCAGGATTCTTTTTTTTAATCTCTGTAATTTATAAATTGTTTCTTAATTCAGAGATGTTTACAGTTACAGGTTTTACCCTCAATCCTATTTCCTATAACATGCACTTCTTAATTTTCCTAATATATCGAATCTCTAAAAAGCTCACAGTAAATGTCTCCTCCAAAACGTAGCTCTCAAATACAATTTTTGGTGAGGTAATAAATAACTACTTAAATGTCTTGACTGTTTCATCATGGAGTGGATTGCTATGCTTGCCAAGGGCAGCAGACATAAATTGAAGTTTAACATTAATTATCATTTTAATATGTACTATTTTGTCCACCATGGATTTATTTTTGGTTTCTAATACTGCATTTTATTTTATTTTTTATTTTTTTAATTTCAGAATATTACCGGGGTACAAATGTTTAGGTTACATACGTTGCCTTTGCTGCACACAAGTCAGGGCTACAAGCATGCCCATCCACCAGACAGTGAGCACCGCACCCATTAGGCGTAAATATACCCATCCCCTCCTACCCACTCCCATCTGCCTGGCACCCAATGTATGTTACTTCCATATGTGCATGTAAGTGCTGATCAATTACTACCAATTAGATGGTGAGTATATGTGGTGCCTTTTTTTCCATTCTTGTTATATTTCACTTAGCAGAATGGGCTACAGCTCCATCCAGGATAATACAAGAAGTGTTAGTTCATCATTGTTTTTTGTGGCTGAGTAGTACTCCATGGTGTACATATACCACATTTTATTAATCCACTCATGTATTGATGGGCACTTAGGTTGTTTCCACATCTTTGCCATTGTGAATTGTGCTGCTATAAACATTCTAGTGCAGATGTCTTATAGAATGTATTTTTTTCCTTTGGGTAGATGCCCAGTAGCAGGATTGCTGGATCAAATAGCAGTTCTACTTTTAGTTCTTTGAGGTATCTCCATATTACTTTCCACAGAGGTTGCACTAGTTTACACTCCCATGAGCAGTGTATGAGTGTTTCTATGTCTCCACATTCAGGCTAACATTTGTTGTTTCGGGACTTTTTGATAGAAGCCATTCTCACTGGAGTTAAGTAATATTTCATTGTGGTTTCGATTTGCATTTCCCTGATGCAGGATTCTATCATTCATTTACTCCATTTACTCTGTTTGAGGTGCTCTGTGATACAGTGGTGACACAGGTTTAAACAGGGTGGTCTTGGACCCCAATTTGTCCAAAGTTGAGGGTGAACAGAAAGACATACAGACATACCAAAATACTGATGTGACAATCATTCTTACGTTTGTGTCATGCCCAGTGATCTACACAGATCTGATAAGGAACCACAATTCTGAGATAGACTTTAAAGGAGAAAATACTTGAATTATGTATTGCAGGATAATTATAAGTTAATAAGATTTTTTTTGAGAGTGGAGAGACATTACTTCAGGCAGGGAGAAACTTATCGAAATATTTCAGAGCCACCATTACTAGCTTTCAGGATCACAGGCATTGTAGAATAAAGTTGCATTGACCCTAGGTCATATACCAAAATTATTGTTTAAGGGGTGAATGTCTAATGTCTAACTTGTTTCCTATTTAACCATTTATTTTCTTGGAAAGCTTTTATTTATCAATCAAGAGTTAGCTTACATTTTTTTTTTAATTTTTTTAATTTCAAAATATTAAGGGGTACAAATTGTTTTGTACATGGATAACTTTTATATTGCTTTAGTCAGGGCTATAAGTGTGCCCATCAGCTGAATAGTGTTCGTTTTACCTGTTAGGTAGGTTTTTATTCCTCCCTTCCTCTCCCCCTTCCCTTCTCGATTTCCAACAATTTGTACTTCTTTCTGTGCCCACATGTGTCCATCGATTAGTTCCAAATTATTAGAGATTACATGTGGTGTTTGTTTTTCCATTCTTGAGATACTTCACTTAGGATAATGATCTCCAGTGCCATCTGAACTGCTGCAAAAGACATTAATTCGTTTCTTTTTATGATTGAGTAGTACTGCATTACTATGAGTTGAAGAGGTTTCCTGATTCTTCCCCACAGACTAGATTAGGTAGTTCTCCTCTGTGCTCTGCTGAGCACTGTTGCATACTTTCCTGACAGGAGGAAGAGAGAATGGAGAGAAGGACAGGAGCAGGGAGGGATCACAGCACGGTCACGTTCAATAGGCATAGTAGATACTCGCATATGTTGCCCCACTAGGCTGAGTGTCTCCTGTGGATGGTTCTTATCAAAGTGCCTGTCATGTAACAGGTGTCCCATAAAGACTGAAAGAGTTAAATAATGAATGAGAAGAATATGGAGACTTTCGATTGTTTTCATTTTGTAGTGAGAGTTGAATACATATTCAAGCAATGGTTCCCTGTTGCCTAGGAAATTGAAGACACGTTGCTTAGCTCAGCATTACTTAGCTCCACAATCTCTTCCTAGCCCGTATCTTCAACCCTGCGGCACTGATCTCACATAGGAACCCTATGCACCACCCAAACTAGAGTCTTTCTGAACCTGCCCCGGACTTGCCATCAAGCTTCTGCTTTCCACTGTGTCCTTTCCTTCCATCCGTGTTACCATGAGCATGTATTATAGTAAATACTGACTAAGATTTGAAAGACACTGGTCCTAATCCTGGTTTAGTCATAATTCCTCTGAGAGAGAGACAGACCATGCGATCACTTTGGGTGTCTACTTTGTTATAATTAAATAGTTAGTCCTTGCTAGAAGCTCTATGGTCTTTGCCAACTCTAAATTATCTCCCGTAATCTTAGCTAAAACAGTTTCTGACAATCTCGTCTTGTGCTTTAATTTGTTTACAGTTTACATCGCTACCTGGTGTCCCAGGAACTAGCACAGTACCTGAAACAAAGTATTTGTTCAAAATATATTTTCTGAATAAATAAATGAGTGAATAATTGATTCAACGCTTATATCATACTTACCTCTGAAGTCTTTGAGGTAGGTCTTTGTCTAATACATCTTTATGTCTCCATTATAGTTAACTATGAACCAAGCACATTGTGAAACTTCCGGGAAAATCTATTGTATGGTGAATGCATGGATAATGCTTAAGTAAATGTTTCTTATTTAAGCCTATAGTAACCATAGCACAGAAGGAAGTCAAGACTTGTTCATTACTGTATTAAAACCATGGACTAAATAGAATTCTAAAAACAGTATTGAGCATGTTCTTGAATAATTTTATGTAATGTATACAAAGCATATAATTAAGTTAGGACACTACTTTATGGTATTTGGAAAAGAGATACAGTATCACATATTATCTGTAGAGAAATTAGTATGCATTGGACACATTATTTTTTATATATATACACATTTAATAATAGGATTAATGACTTTGCTAAATTGAGTTAGAACAAAATTGGACTTTAACCCTAGGAAGCAATTCCTAGCACTTCTTTCTTTGTGGTAGAAAAATGAAAACACAGCTTACCACCTAGCAAATGCTGGCTTTCCAGAACTATTACACACTATTCTCCTAACTATGCCCTAAAATTCAAGCAGATTGTATTATCTTTTGTTCTCTGAGGTTACCTTCATACCTCTATATCTTTGCTGATGCAAGTTCTCCACAAGGAATGCCATGTCTTCACTTATATTCACCTTCAAACATCCTACATGTCCTGCAAAGCACCTTTCAGATGCCTCCTCCTCTGGGGAGCTTTTGTATATCTGATGATTGCACCTTCATTGAATCCAGTAACTCTCTGTGGACTTCACTCTTATTTCACATATCTGAATCTATCTGTTTTAGTAAGGTCGTTGTGCACAGGTCTCATTCTCCATATTAGCTTACAAGACTCATCTTTGCTTCCTGGTAGAGGGTCTTGCATACAAATGGCATCTATATTGTGTTCATGCACTCAAGTCTATTGTACTGAAAATAGATACTCCGTTTTCCTTCAGGGCTCACTTGTTCTGTTTAAACTCAGGATGATGGAAGCACTGCATTTCTAGAGTGTTCACATGTATGTATTCATTTCATCCAATCACTCTCTCATACACTTGATGACTTTATCATCACTTATTGTTGGTCAAAGCCAGGAAGAATGGGCTTGAGGGAACCACAGGATCTTGACCCTGTAGTTTAACTCTTCACTCGCCCTTTGCTCCTCAACGCCTGCATAGGCTCGGTTTCCAGGTGCCAGGTGGAGTACAGGCTGGCGGTCCCATTTGAGGCATATTCCAGGACACACCTTCATATTTGGGAAGCTCTTGGACAGGACTGCATGAGAGGCGAAGTTCCTCAGAGACTGATACCGTGGAGAGGCTTATGGCATAATAATGGCAACAGTGAAAGGTACATCAGGTGGTGTGACTATGTTATATAAATGAGTGAAAAATGGCCTCAGTGTATAGGGCTCTGGCTATTTTTTCATTGCAGTTCAAGACTTACTGGTTCAAAACCCACTGGTGCCAAATTCAAATTTTTTACATACCTGATTATTTAAGAAATGGCCCAAATAGTACAATTTTTCGACATTTAGAGCTTGCATGCTTTACATATCTTGTGAAATCTTGCCTCACATCCATTGCCATTGACAAGATACAGTCATGTGATTGTAAGACTCCCAAGCCGCATTTTGCAGCTCCTGGACTCAGAGACTCTCCGCTGAGATGATGAGTGGCATCACCGAGGTATGCAAATCCCTTTGGGGTTCCCCCTCACCTAGGAGTCGCCTTGCTTCCTCACTTCTGAATGGTGGTCCCCTTGTCACAAGCCTCTTGACAGTATTGTGCCCTGAGGAACTTCACCTCTCATGCAGTCCTGTCCAAGAGTTTCCCAATAAAGCTTGTTGAGTGTTACTTCTTATTGTGGTCAAACCTTTTTTTCTAAATCAGCCCCCGAATCCCCCAAAAGCCCAAAAAACTAGCATCAAAGTTTGTTTTCAGAAGGAAAAAAAGATAACATAAACCTATTTATTCCTGGGGAGGAACTGGTTATTAAAATTATATTCACATTTTAGCCTTATGAATAAATGCATTTATGTTGCTACTCAGTAAAAGAAATGAAAACTCTCATTTCCCTTTAGTTCAAGATATATCCTTTCCTTTTTATGTTGTTTTGCTATATATTTTTTACATTTTAACTCAGACTTTTGATCTCTTACCCTTTTCTCTTTTAAATAGTCTCATGGGTTTTTTCTTCTATGCTTTCTCTTGAGAAAGAGAAAAATCTTAAACAGGTATATATTTATGTGGCACATAAAGACTAATAAATAAGCACAAAGAAACCATGCTGCAGTTGTGCGTGGTGTGCAAACACACACATCCAGATCCACAAATTTCTCAGCAAGGAAATTCGCTGGGGAGCTTTTTGTGACCTGCTGGTTAGCTAGAAAATCTTTATGTAGCATGAGATTATGAGCTATCATTATCGACCTTACCACCAGTTGTTTTTTATTTTTTTTCCTTTGTTTAAATGATATCCTTGATAAAGGAAAACTGGCTTACATAAGGCTTTCTCTCAACCATCTTTTGCAGGCTCCAGGTCTGGTCATTTCAGTGCCCCTCAGACATCATTGAACTCTGCCATGGTTCTCAATCATAATTAGGGTTAATAACGCCTCAGCCTCCCCCTGTGCCCCATTTTTCCAGCTGTGATTGAATGCACTTCCCAACAGCCGCCGCCCCCCAACTGCAGCAGGAAGGAAGCTCTTGACTTTCTTGTAGCCTGATTATGCAGGTATGTGTTTCCCATGGCAGCTGGCTCGGATCTCCCTGGCAGCTTGTCTCCCCTTGGCATGCATGTTGTCACCAAAAGGCACTTTTAAGCCTTCCTTTGCTATACATCCTTTACAGCTCTTTGATAGAAACAAATCCTTGAGAGAAAAAGAGACAGTGAAGTTGGGCTGAATTGGAGGGCCACAAAGAAATAGAAGTGGAGGAATAGGAAGAAGAGTGAGCAACCACTTCCCTTTTCTTCAAAGGCCCTCATTTACTGTGGGTCTATAAAATTATTAAAGGAGACACACAAGCTTTTGCAAAAGAAAATCAACATTTACCAAGACCTTGATATAAACTGGTAAGAATATTGCATGCTTACTATTGACACTGTATCAAATATTTAAACCGTAGTAACTCATTAAAGGCTAACAAGAAATTACTTTGGTGGTCACTATTATTTTCCTTATTTTACTACCAAGTGAACTATACAAAGTTATACCACCTTGTGAGTAAAGATGGGGCTTGGATTGTACTTCCAACACCTGCAACTCTCTTCTACTAATATCCAAGAGTTTATTCAACCTCCCAGTAAATCTGAAATAGGACTTATACTCTATTTTTTAGATAAAGACTGAGGTTTGCTGTTTATTCCCATATATGTATATATAAATATACTAGCACTTCAAAGGAACTATGGTATCCTATAGAAAATCTACAAGTAGTAAAATTAAATCCTTGAAATTTGGAGAGCTGCTCCAAATTCAGACTGCTAGTAAGAGGATGGAAAGGGTTCAAGTACAAATATGTCCAGCTCCAAACTTCTGTCACCTTCCAATGCAGGTTTGAATTGATTCCCCAAAGTAGCCTAGACAAAGGAGAACAGGAAGTGTCATTCAAGTAGGCTATTTCTGGGTGATATTTTTGCTAAGTGTTACTTATTTCCAATAGTTCTAACCTGAAGTGGTTATATTTGCAAGAGTACTCCTAAAGCTATCGTGAGATCGTAGCACAGAGGTAAGTGACATATACAACAATAAATGAATGGTAAGCTCTACAAATAACAGCCTATTCCATTACAAAAAATAGGAAAATAAGCATTCTTCACTTTACTGGTCATTAAAATATTGTATTGAAAGGGTCAAGTGGGCAGACATATGTAATGGAAATGGATCCTTGAGTTTTAAATTGTTACTTTGGATACTGGCTTTCTGGTTATTAATATGAGGAACCTCACCAAATAACTACAGGAGGAAATAATAATGACTGGAGCCATGCCAATGTGAGAGTGAAGAGAAGAAAGAGAATTAGGGCACACCTACTGAATGAGCAAGAAAATATTCTAAAAGCCAGATTCTTAGGCTAGCATATGGTGGTGTTATTGGGGCATTTGGTATATAGTCAATAAGGCCTGTTCTGCTTTATTAGTCTTTTTGAATTACCATATCCTCTCATACAGTTGAATTGTATACAACTGGAATTTGACACCATCTTACCATCCCAGTAGGATAACTTTTTGTTTTTATTTTTTAGTGAGCAAATCAAATCCAATGTTTTAAAGGAGTTATTTACAGACTCCTTTAGGAAGATGCATTTACTCTGTTCTCTGTTCCCGTAGATTCACGTCAATAACGCAGCAGTGACCACTATGCGTCATCTTGGATTTTTAGCACACCTTTCCTCCCTATTTAGTGATGAAATTCTTAAGTGAAAAAAACTATCGCGTTATAATCTCTTCTTTTTAAAACTTCTAGATTTGTTCAAGTAACTTGTCAATAAACAATTCATGAATAATTAACTGAGGAATATTTTATGTTGAAAAAGTATTGAGTGGCTTTGATATTGGTTACATTGTCTAAAGTTCAACAATTTGCAGAAGGGAAGGAGGAGAATGTGTTTGATATATTCTGCTTGCTGGCTGAACCTGCTCTACACTCCAGGGAACCAGCCTTCTATGGAATACATCTGTGTGTTCCCCTTCTGCTATCTGGCTTGGGGGTGCATGTGGTTCATCTGAAACACAGGGAGGCATCAACGGAAGGAGGAGAATGACGTCAGGGAATGTATTACCCTGATTTCCTTCCTGCTAGGTCACCACAGTTGGATGTGTCCTTGCATCATAGGCCATAAGTTCTGTTTTCTGATTCCCTCTTTACCATTCTCTTGATGGATTCTATAACCACTTCCTCCACTTGTTCCTTCTGACAAAGGTCTTGGCATCAGCCCCAGGGGTACTGCACCAGCCTATGTTTTATTGTCTACCCATCTACACCCCTTTGCATATAATTCCTTTATTACAACATCCTCAGCTATTTCATTTGGGAAAGCTATTTTTTTTGCTGACAAAGATGATATTAAAAATATCACATGAAATACTTGACAATTATTTGCAAAATGCCTCCTGAATGGCAAATGTCTTGAAACAATGCAAAAACATAATGAGCAAAGTCTGTATCTTCATAAATTAAAGGAGAAGGTTGAAAAATTCAGGTCCTTAATTTACGTTTTTTTCTACATGATCCCAAGTAATATAACTTCTATTTATTTGTCCCTGTATTATACTGATGTGATTGATCTTTCACTGTGTTGGGTAAAGAACTAGGTGTAGTTACATGAAAGTAGCCAAAATTCTGAGTAAGGGGAAACGAAAAAACTAAAGGGTGGTAGAAGTCAAAGCCAAAACTTACCACCAACATCTATTTATTAGTTTAGCTTTATAGTTTTGAGGACGTTTACATTCTCAATATCCAATTATACAACGTACTCAGTGTAAACAAATAATGAGACAAGGATGATTGCCCTCTAAAATGTCAGTTTAATTTTATGCAATTGCACAACTCATTTCTAATTCTTTTTTTCCCTCAGATGTCTTTTCTGAATACTTTCCAGTGTGTTATAAGTACAAATGGAAAAGTCCAATTGAGAAAACCCTCATGAATTTGTAAAATTTTTCATTAGAAGAACAAGTAGAGTGTTTGGGTTAGAAATGGGTGGAAAATACTTTTTTAAAAATGTGAGAAAAAACCTTGACTAATAGAAAAGGAAACCATGTATTACATGGTAATAAATATTAGCAGCCTTTGAAACATATTAAATTGTTCTCCCTCAAAACCAGGGAGAAGCCACTTCAGTGATGGCGAACTAGACTGTGAGTTCACTTTTATGCCAGAGGGATTTGACCTTTATCCAGTTAAAGAAGCAAAATTTATTGCTGTTGGTACTATTTCTCTTATTTCTGGTTCCACATATTTTGTAGGCCCCTATTTTGAAAAAATAAAATTTAAAATTGTATTCTATTTTAATTTATATGTGGGATTGGGGAAAGGATTTAATTTTCAGGCTATAAATAACAAAGTTAAATAATAATTAAGGGATTTACATTATTTTACTTTCCAATTTTTTTAATTTCTGATAGAAATGATACATTCATTTGCCATCAAATGCTCAGAAAGAAGTCTAAATTCTGTAATTGTTCAGAACATAAAGTCAATAAACATTTATTGAGTAACTAATTTATAATAGTATTTGTTTGGAAAACACATTTTGGTTACTACTTTCTGCCAAGTAATGCCTAAATGAAAATACGGGAACTAGATACAAAAAATATTTGTAATCCAATAAATAAACAGACATTTAGCTAGATAATATACTATGAAGAGCTGCCAGCCGAGTATCTATATACCAGGTTAATTAAAATTAAACCACAAAAGTAAGAGCACTTATATTAGTCGAAATAGGTTGAATTATACTATGGTAACAAACAATCCCCACACTCTGTGTGACTCAACATGACCACATTTTATTTCTCTGTCATTTCGTATGCCTAATGCAGGTTTCCAGGTTGCTGTAGTTATTATAGACATTCAAGGATCTAACTAAAGAAGGCTCAATCTTGACACATGCTACAATAATCATCATGACAGGAGGAAAGCATACATAACACATCACACACTGAGTCTTAAAGCTTCTATCTGAAAGTGAAGCTTCCCCTTACATTTCATTGATCCAAACCAGTCACATGACCACATGCAGCTTCAGAGGCAGTGGGGAAGCACAGTATATTTAGAACAATAGAACTAAAATATTTGTTAATAGGCCTTATGATTAACACAGTGTTAAATATGAATGTACAACTCAAGAGTATGTTCCACAAAGATGGTAATATTCAAGATAACTCCTAAAATAACAGAAAGGATTCTTTATAGTCAGATTAGTTATTTCAAATAATTTTGAACCCTGGTTTATTCTACAATTTCTTTCAACTTATTTTTTTAGTAAATGATTTCTGATAATAAACAAGAATGTGTCTTTATAATCATTAGCCAATATCTTCACACATATGAAAACTCTTATACAGGTATACATTGCTGTGGACATATAATAACTTAATATTTTTAAAAGCCTAAAATATTTCATCAGCAGTCAAAATTTGTTCACCCCCTATCCTTTGCCGTATACACACACCAATACCAATCCCTTTACAAGTTCACAAATGTAGTCTGGATTATTTTTCGAAAGGTTTTGTTTTCCTCTCACGCTGAATAATTCCCCCTAGTTGCTTATTCTGTCATTTTCAAAGCAAGAGTATATGCTATGATTTTTATTTATCTATTTAAAGACCTTTTTGAGTTTTTTGAGGTCACGATTTACTGGAAGTCCTTTTATTAAAAAAAAAACAGAAAGGACAAAGTTAAACACACAGACAAATTATTTTTCTCAGGTAACAGAAAATCATGTTTTGTTTTCGTTAAATAGAATTTGAACTCAAAAAAGTTGAGGTCTTCTTCAAAATTCAAAAATGATGTTACAAAAGTATACTTAGGACCTGGGAAATACAGTTTAGCAGTCAATTTTAGAACAGTCATTACAACATAAATGCTCTATTTGAAAGTGTTCATCTGTGGAAGAAACTGTAGCAGATTTTTAAAAGGGACCATAGTAAGTTTCAAATATAGCATTAGAAAGGTTTTCAAAGACTATAAATTCAAGAAAAAAGAGTTACAGACTTATTTCTATTTTCCTTTGGAAGACGATATTAGACTGTGGGACTTTTGGTGAGATAATCACTTTTTTTTTTTTTTTAGCCATTGTTTTATCTCTTTTTTCGTCTATTCAAAACATGTTGCCAAAATTCTACCGGTCTTTCCAAAGGAATCAGATTGATTCCCCTCTTCAACTATGTACACAGCTTCCTTTTCTTTATGAAACTCCTTCTTCCTTTATTTGCCTACTCCAATACTTGCTCTCATTTCCTTCAACTACCTGTCTCTCCTCTCTCTAGTCAGACTGCAATTTCCTGCCTGAATGCCCTGCGTTTTATTTTTTATTTTCAATTCTATCTTATGGACTTACAATAGTTTATTCTCTTGTGTTTCCATGAGATGTTGGCTTCTCTTTCAAATTCATTAGTTTAAAGAAATCTGAAATTCCAAGGCACTCACTCCTGGAATACACATAGAATATGCTTCCACAGTCCTTGCAATGCTTACAAATAGATTTATTTCACTGCATTTATGCTACACGTGTGGAAATTGAGGTTCCAAGAAATAATAATTGTTATAATAAAAATAATTGCGATAGTTAATGTGTTTCTATATTCTGGACTCTGTGATTTGTCGGTTATGGGAATTATCTCATTTAACCTGTAAATAATCCTAAGAGGTAGATATTATTATTCCTAAGAGGTAGATATTATTATTCCTATTTTATAGAAGAAAATGATATTCAAAAATATTAGATAACTGGCTTACATAGCCTGGAGTTTTAATTATTACTCTATAAAGTAGTCCCCAAAGTGATATTCACAAAATTAATCAAAGAACAGTTACTATAATCTTTATGACTATTTATTTATTCATTGATCCATTGACTTTCACATCAGGTCATACATCAGAATGGAAAACATTATTGAGATATGTTGATGATGTCCTGGGTAAAGATGGGTATCTCACCACATACTCTAATAATTTGGGACCATCATATTTTTTTCATTTGCTGAAACATTGAGTTTCATCATAGTCAAATTACTCTTAGTTAAATAAATTTACAGAATATTTTAAATACTATAATTTTCTAATAATCTATTTTATCACAACATTGGAAGTGACTATAAAATGATATTTAAAAACTTTAAAAATATTTGCTGATCATCTCATGGCAAAGAATTTAGGATTATCAGTCTTCAAAATATATTATGCAATTTTTTTCACTGAAAAAGCATATGTGAAATGATAAACGCTTGAGGTGGTGGATACCTCAATTACCCTGATTAGATTAATACATATTGTATGCCTCTATCAAAACATCTTATGTACCCTATAAATACAGACAATTATTATGTACTCATAATAATTAAAATTAACCCCATTAAAAAGTAGGCAAAGGACATGAACAGAAAGTTTTCAAAAGAAGACAAACTAACGACCAACGAACATATGAAAAAATGCTCAACATCTCTAATCATCAGGGAAATGCAAATCAAAACGACAATGAGATATCATTTAACTCCAGTGAGAATGGCTTTTTTCAAAAAGTCCCAAAACAATAAATGTTGACGTGGATGTGGAGAGATAGGAACACTCATACACTGCTGGTGGGACTGCAAACTAGTACAACCTCTGTGAAAATTATATGGAGATACCTCAAAGAACGAAAAGTAGAACTACCATTTGATCCAGCAATCCCATTACTAATGGGCATGTACCCAAAGGAAAAAAAGACATTCTATAAAAAAGACATCTGCACTAGAATGTTTATAGCAGCACAATTCACAATTGCAAAGATGTAGAAACAACCCAAGTGCCCATGAATGCATGAGTGGATTAACAAAATGTGACGTGTGTGTGTGTGTATATATATATATATATATATATATATATAGCATGGAGTACTACTCAGACATAAAATCAATGGTGATCTGGGGTCCCTTGTACTATGCTGGATAGAGCTGGAGCCCATTCTACTAAGTGAATTATCACAAGAATGGAAAAGCAAGCACCACATGTACTCACCGTCAAATTGGTATTAACTGATCAACACTTATGTGCACATTTAGTAGTAACATTCATCGGGTGTTGAGTAGGTGGGAAGGGGAAGGAAGGGATCCGTATACTCACACTAGTGAGTGCAGTGCGCACCATCTGGTGGATGGACACACTTAAAGCTCTGACTTGGGTGGGGCAAAAGCAATATATTTAACATAAATATTTGTAATCCTGTAAGATGCTAAAATAAAAAAATATACAAATAAATAAAAAATAAAAACATTTAGAATTTTTTGAAAAGCATATGTGCTTCAATTTACTGAGCTTTTTATCACATTGTGGTAGATTAATTATATACATAGACTTTACTGTGTAGCTTTGTAAGTCTTCCACCATGGCTGGAGTATATTTTTCCAGTGCCATGATGTCAGACTTTATTATGTGACTTTTTTTGCTTAATAAAATATTAGTAAATTATTTAATTATCATTATCATTATAATGATATGGACTTAAAAGTGTGGGCATGGTTGTCTTGCCCTCTTGTTGTAATCTGCTATAGAAGACCATGACATGAATAATTGCTATAATCTTCTGTAAGAACAGATATGAATAACTGCTGATTAAAAAAATAATTAGAAAACACATGCAATAGACTTAAACCTAACCCACAATTTAAAGCCAAGTCTAACTAAACCTAAACCACACCCACAGTTTGCCCAGAGAGTCTATAAATATCTGAGCTTGCTCAGCAGCAAAGCTAATGCAGATATCAAGAGGTAGTCAATGATATGTTAACCAACAGGTATCTTTGAAAATATAAGCATGCTAATTATATCCATTCAAGAAAAATGAGTAGCCACTTATTAAAAATATTATCATTAGTAGGACCTATGGAATTTGCTGTTACACACTTTTCCAAGCTTGACCAGGGAATCCAGTTCATACAGATATCGGTCTCACAAACACTGATTGAGAACTTGGCAGTGGTTTTATAATTAATTTAACAAATGAGTCATTTATGAAACTCTTCTTCATTTTACTCCTGTGAGTTTTTGTCAGCTCCTATATGGTGAATCCATAATTCTTTCCCTTCTAGTCAGTAACTTCTTTATAACTTAAATAATTCATATCTGTAATTAAATTTCAAGTACCCAATTATCAGGTAATTGTCATCAATGGCATTGCTTCTGTTTTTTCTCTGTTTACATTAATGTTTTCTTTTTTTATTCCAACAATGATATTGGAAAAATATATAACGTGTAGGTTGTAAGTATTGGCTCTGTAATTAGAATGTTTGAAATCAAACTTAATTCCTTAATCATGTTAAACCTCAAATTCTTATTCCTGCATGGGGAAATATTAGTATTTGCCTTTCAAATTGTTGCCAGTGTTACAGAGGTCAATGTATTTCTTAGCACAGTGGTTGGCACATCGTAAGTTCTCAGAGGGCAATGTGTAGGCAGTCAGAAAGGACCTGTAGTGACAGGACAGGAGACCATCCCATGCACTGCGTCATCCTTATACGCTAACTACCACTCACACCATTCCTCCTTGCTTTAGTACATGTTCTCCCCCCATATAATATCTTTGTTCTTTTTCTCTTTCTCTAGTAGGAAAATTTCTTAAGATTCAATTCATATATTACCTCCTCTGAGAAATCCTCTATGATTGACTTATGATGCATTAGTCATTCCATCTTCATTATTCCTATTTTTATTTTTTTCTGCATACACAAGAAATTTGGTGTAAATTATTCCAATTTTTTTTACTGTAATTATGAGACTTTATGTGAAATACCCATCACATGATCAGCCACAAGAGTAATTGAGATTGTCTTATTTATATAATACTAAAACCTATGATCATACTCAGTAAGTGTTGAATGAATGGATGAATGAATGAACAAAGAAATGCATAAGGATGATTTTTCACTGTCTGGAAACAAATATTAACATTGTGAGAAGACTCTGCTGTCATGTATTTCCTACCAAATTGAATAAACACAGAACTGTCCATAAATTTCACCTTCTGTGGGTCAGCATGTCAAGAGCTCTGTGAAAACATGGAGACCCTTTTAAATATTCATTTTTATAGTGTTTAATTATAAATGAATTAATCAATTACTCATAGTTATATAATTTCAATATTTTGGTTCTTGTCATTTTATTTAAAATAACTCTGTTATATTTGAAATCTCAGGTAAATATTATGAATTTTGAGACTTTCTGTGAATCTTTCCGTTCTTGTTATACTCCCTAAATTGCATATTCTCTGTCCACATTTGGAGAGCACAGTTGGATATCTTTGAAGAGTCTTGAAGAATTTTGATACTAATTTAACTATAATAGACCAACTCCAGTATCTTGATTAGCCTAAATATTTTTAGTTTTCAGTGAGGCATTTTTGTCATGGGGTTTAAAGCCTATAAAATCCAGAAATGAACATCTGCTATTTTCTTCATTTTCACTACATAAGAAATTGAATTCCAAAAGAAAATCAGAAAACTTTCCAGCTTTAGATGCTTCTCCATATTGTCTTTGATTTCACTGATGTCTGAAATTAAATTTGCATGAAGAGTTTAGCTAAAATAATCTGGTCAGACCAGGTACTTGTCATGTCCCAGTCACTTTGTAGACACATAATAAATTATTCATTGAATCCTAAGTTAACATTAAGAGGTACCTGTCATTATTTTCCTTGTATAGAGATAGACAGATGGATGGGCAGGTATGTCAATAGTTAAATAGATATGGAGCCTCAGATGGATTAATTTGTCTACAGACACATTTAATAAGAATTAAAACTTGGATTTAAATTAAATTCTGAAAGATTTCAAATCCCTTAACCTTTCCATGGTATTATTTGGCCCTCTGTGCTATTTTGGACTTAAAAATGAACTTAATTGTTCAATTGGAGTATATAACAAAGCATTTCAAACCCCAGACATTTTCAATCATACAAACACACACGCATACACACACACACATATATACACAGATTGACCTTGGTCCCTATTCCTCAAACTTGGCAAAATTTTTATATGTAACTATAATATACCAGGCATAGCCTAGAAAACCAGAGAATAATTTTCCCCTGATGTTCTTTTGATATAAATAAGCAGGGAAGGCAAAAAAAAAAAAAAAATTCCAGTCTTCCTCTTATTTTAAGTAAATGAACATCTAAACAACTTGCCTGAAACAAAGTCTTTGATGTAATTTATCGCTCTTAGCAAAGTTCTGCCCAAAGCACTGTTATAAGAAGATAAATAAGGGCATTATTACCAAGTTAACAAAAATATAGATCCTTGGTACAGCAGTTTAAATACGATGCATGCTGTAACTTAAGTATATGATGAGTGCAAGATTATACATAAGTTGGTAGAATATTAATTTTTTAAATCATATTAAGTATATAAATTGATTAAAAAAGGAAGGTTAGGTTTCATTAAAATAAATGTTTAGTTCCCCAACTGTTATTTTATGGTATCTTGAATATTTTTAATACAGCACTCAGTATGTTTAAATAGACATGTATTTTTTTGCTTAATGCTTTTTTCCCCTCAATAAAGCATATATTTCTAGAAAAAGAACTAAGTTTTTTATGTATCCTCAGTGCTAATCACATAGTAGGAGCTCAGTAAATATGTTTTTTATAAATCACTGAATGGATAGATTTAGTTTTATAACTGTTCTAATAAAGAACTAATGTAAAATATTTTTATTGTCCTAGAAACAATTTAAACCATTTTAAGTTGAAATATAAAATAGTGTAATGGCAAACTCTGGATCCAAGATGCCTAAGTTTTAAACCCAGTTTTGCCATGTCCTTGTTATAGGACCTTGGGCAAATTATTAATCTCTTGGTGCTCCAATTTCCTCATTTTAAGTGAGTGATGTTTACCTCAGAGCCTTTTCGTAGGCCTTTTATGAATTTCTTCTCATATATAGTAAGCAGGACACAAATGTTGCAACTTATTTTTATTTGTCTATTATTTTATTGATTACCAGGCTTTTTGTTTGACGCCATGATCTTCAGCCACATTGAGAGGATAGGGTTGATGAAGTCAATGATATGTAAGGGATAATTTCTATTCCCTTCGTGAGGACTTTTCTGGCATGAGGATTTTTCCGTGACCAAAGTCACTTTCCCTTTGAAGGTATTGCCTTTGATAATTAAGTAGATTAAGATAACTCCCTTAGGAAAAATGTGTGGGAATTATGATGTCACAGTAGGAAGAGTACAAACATTGCAATCTGACAGAGCTACTTCCAAATTCCAGTTATGATAACAACCTTGGATGAGTAACTTTTTGAATTTTGGTCTTCATTTGTGAAGTGGGATTTGTTTGAAGTATTCGTCAAAATTATGACATGTAATATCTTGACAAAATTTTAATTCCTATCAGATAATTTGATATATCTTTGATTTTAATACTTTTACTCACCAACTACTGCCCTCTCAAACAGCCTGAAATTGCATGGCCCTGTAGTTTAAAATCTGCTCTCTTTTTTTTCCAGGGGAATGGATGTTGTACAGTAGTAATTTGTTGTGTGGACCAGCATCACAGCACTAAAGAAGCATGCAGATCTTGCGTTCAAATCCTAGTTCCTCTGTACTTTCCATGCATTGGGGTTTGAGGAAAGGACCATATTTCTAAGATCTTGGGTAGCCATACTGAATTCATAATAATTATTATACTTAATAACAATAAAGATCAAATAAGAAAGTCTAAGAGAAAATACACTCAAAACTGTAATATACAATCCAAATGTAATCGTTTGGGTTATATTTGCTCTAGGTCCCAATGAGACAAGTTCCATTTACGTGGAATCTAGCAAGCACCACCAGGGACTATGACTGAGCATTTGACATCCTCAAATTGAAACAGGAATTATGATTCTGTTTCCAAATAGTTTGCAGTTCATTCACTCTCCTAAAGCTTCACTGCTAACAAATGCACTGAAACCCACGCCACTCAATACAGCTTATTTACCAAACTCATTGCACATCCACTACACATGATAAGGAGTCAGTTGTCCTACCAAAGAAGTGAGCACAGACACCATAAACACAAATGAATTAGCGTACGTTTCAAGTGCACTGATTGTAAAACTAAAGTCAATGGTTAGGGAAATACATACCGAGGATGCCTTAAGAAAGTGTCACAGATCTAATGATTTGAACAACAGAAATTTATTTTCTGAAATAAAATCACCATTTTCTGAATAATATTACTATTTTTTCCTGGAGGACAGATGTGCAGGATCAAGGTGTCAGAAGAGATAGTGTCTTCTGAGGCTTCTCTTCTCGGTTTGTAGATGGTTATGTTCTCCCTGTGTCTTCGCATGGTCTTTCTGTCGTGTGCCTGTGTCTTAATCTCTCTTATAATGATACCAGTTAGACTGGATCAAGTCCCGGCCTTATTTTAACTTAATTACCTCTGTAAAGCCCCTATCTCCAAATACAGTAACATTCTGAGGTACCAGGGATTATCACTTCAACATATGAATTTTGGGGAAATAAAACTGAGAACAAAACAGATGGTAATGTAACAACAAAGAAAATGATTCTAAGGGAATTTGATACGGTATTTTAAACATCTTATTCAGTTATTTATTTAACAAAAGTTTAACAGGCATTTATTAAATATCATCTTGGAACAAGAAATTACATTATCCTGTGAGCAATTATAATGAAGAGACACAGTTAAAATGAAAATCAGAATTCTGCAATTATTCATTAATCGGCATGACCACTCTGAGAAATTATGCTCATTTTAGAGAAAAAAGTAAACTGAGGTGAAAGAGGTTAAGTTACTTGTCCAAAATCATGCAGCTGTTAGATGGCAGCCCTGCTAATCAAGCCTGGAACTACTGAACTCCAAAGTCTTGAATTCTTTTAATTGTTTTTCTTTCTTTCTTTCTTTATTTTTATTTTCTCTAGAGGCATGCATAAGGAGGCTGGAATAATCAACCATTATTTGGGAGTTGAAAGAATAAAGTATTTACGAAGGAATTGGTTCAGTATAAGCCTTAGCTTATGACCTTAATACTTCATACCCACTAACCTCTGTGCTCCCGGCAACCCTAAACTTTGCATCCCAGGGGTTCAAAAATCTTCTCTTTCTGGTTCCAGAGACACGGATGCTTGGCAATAGGAACCTCTGGTGTGGTCTAGCAGCCACAGCACTAGAAGATGAATCCAAAGTTTTTGGAGAATAGGAAGAAAATCAACAACACAAGCTAAAAGGCTAGCAAAAAGAAAAGTGTAAAACTGGGAGGCTGTGGTGAGATCGTGAAGCAGGAGAGAATCTGGATCATTGATATGGATGGAGGAGGGAGACAGTGGGAAATGACCGAAAACCAGCTTAGGGCCGGATTTCATAAGATATTAGATGCTGCATTAGGAATTTATATAGTAGTATCTAGGTCAGTGATTCTAAATATTTATTGTGTAACGGAAGCATCAGGAGTGCTTGTGACTGATCCCTGGAGTTATATTGCACCCCAGAAAATTCTGAGGCTGGGCTTCCACATGTCACACACTGAGACCCATGTCTATGAGCAGTGGGTAATCAGGAGAGGCGGGTGAGCAGCAGATACTGGCAAAGTCAAAGGTGAGGCATAGCAGTGAGGTCTGGAAGGCGATGGAACCAACTACGAAATGATTTCAGTAGACGCAAAGATGATTATAAACCCCAGATAGTTCACATTTTAATACAGGGTGTTCTTGTATTCAATTTAATGGGAAGGAGAGTTGTTTTATTATTTTATGCTAAGATTGAAACTGTGTTCATCTCAAAATAATCTCAGAAAGCATTTTAATTCTCTGTAAGCATCTTGGCTCCTTATTATTGGCTTGTTTTGTTTTTCCTTTAGCTTAAATCTAATAAAATAAGAAAACCACTAAGGAAGGATTAGTGATCCCTGACCTATTCCTCTAAGATGCTTTTACCTCTAGTATTATGAATCAACTGAGCTGTTAAGTAAAATAAACGACATCCTTTACTTTGTTTAATCTGGCAGTCAGAGAGACCAAGATCTTTCTTAATGTTCCGGCCAAAGGTTCCACTGAGTTCATTGCAAATCCTTTCTCCTCGTGAAGGGGGACATGGCCTCCTTTTCCAGTTGTCTGCCTGTTCCCAAGAGCAATTCTGGGAGAAAGTGAGGAGGCCAACTCAAGAGCCCACATATAAAATTACACACAAGCACAGTAGAGCCTCAGTTAATCAGAATGTTGTCACAATAGAGGCTTTCAGTTCCTAGAGTTTCCTGTTAACAAAAGGTTAATCCTATATTCCTCCTGGTTTAACCTTTGTTTAAAATCATGGGGCAAAGACTAATTCCTATTCATGTCTATAACTGTCCTGCCAGACCCAGCATCCACACAGTTTCACCCGGAGTGTGTACTCAAACAAAATAAAGCAAAAAGTGAACAGTTATTGAACTGGACTTCTGTCTTTATATATTAAATCTAGCGGACAATATTTAATCTTATAGTAGAAAGAGGAACTCTAATCTCTGTTATGTCTATAACTCCATAAATATTTTCTGTTAACATATTTTTGTGATTATGGAAATAACATATTTATTCTAGAATAGTTAGAAAATAAAGACAAAATTAAGAAATTAAAAATACCTATATTCTTATGAGAAAAAAATAAACTTCTAAAATAATATATTCTTAAAGTAGTTGTTTAAAGATATTCATTACTTGGGGTTTTTTTTGTGTATATGCATTTTCAGGTCCACATATTTAAGCAAAATACATATACATAAATTTGGGTACAAACATATACACATATATCCATGCATGCATAGTTTATGGTGCAACGGTCATGCCCATATATAATTTTGCTGAATACAGCATGTTTTAGCCAATGGGTTTTCACATAGTATTACTGATTATAAATAGTTTACCGACAACCTTATATCAAACTACGTTTCAATAAAGATAATTTATCCATTTATTCATTTACTTATTCATTCAATATTTATTGACTCACTGCTCTATCTAAAACCCTGTGCTCAGCATCTTTGGAAATATACATATGCACAGTGCAAACTCCGAAGTCTCAAATAGTTAGCTTATAAAACAATTTCTAGGCTTAGGAAACAGCCAGTTCTGTCTTTTACTCAGAGTCTCACAGCAGTGCCTGTGCAGTCCACATAATTCATTTGCTGACAAGCCTTCTGACCCTTCGGAATAGGGATAGGAATTCTCATGTACCAAGAAAAGATAAAAAAAAAAATCTTCAATTTCTGCTGGGTGGGCCATAGGCTTCTTGTGCTCTTTCAAGGATGTTTTGCAACCAGGCGAGTAAGGAATGTCTCAAGAGCAAGTTCTTCCCTTAACATACTTTTCATTTGAGGAATCAAGTTACAAGAGGGCTGTATACATAAGAGAGGAGTTCAAAAGCTGGAAAAGTTCTTGGGCCACCCGGCAGCAAATACCCTTTGGGAGAAGAAGGCAGTCCTCACTCCCTGGTTGGCACTCACACGGCCTGTGGAGCCCCGGAGTTCAATAAAATAACTAATGATTCTATTTTTATTTTTAAGGCCAGAGAAAGCACCAAACATAACACTGACTTTTGTACTTATCAAATAATATCGTCATGATTTATTTACTAGCATTCTAATTGACATGAACAATTTTTGTTATGTATCTGTTGTAAAATCTTTTTTCAAAACAAATATATCTGATTTCAATTTGAATTTTAAAAAGCTTTTTGTTTTGTTTTGTTTTAGAAACTTGGTTCAATTTGGGTAATTGGATTACCTGGGGACTTAACAAATTATTTTGTTTCAGTCTGATTTTTGTTTATTTCTTGAATAGATAATAACCTGGTGGTTATTATATTTTATCCTGATTTGTCTTTAGGGATCATGTCATGATAAAGACTGATAAATGTTCTACTGAATTCTATAGTAAAAATGGCAAGATTTATCATTTATTCATTATTCATTTATTCATTCATTCAATGAACATTTACTGTGTGTCTAGAAGGTGTCAGGTTCTGCGTTAGATGCCAGATACTGGACTAATTGAATAAGACATTATCATCATTCAAAAATGACACAGGACAAGATACTTTGAATGAGGTATGCCTATAATACCAATAAAGTATAAAATACAGTGTCTTATAAAGACTAGGATACTCTGGGACTATTTTTTGAGAATAGGATGCAGGAATTATTGAGAATGAATTAAAATGCCATACTTGGGAGACATGGGGTAGTACACTATGGTTGATGTCAAGACTGGGCATGTTGAACTCATGGAATAGGAGAGTGTTAGGAAGATCAAATAGGGTCTTGTTTGCAAGCCACGTCATGAAGGTACTGTAACAACTATGAAGATCTTATTTCAAACAGCTTCATATTCAGGATTTTGGTCATCATAAGAACTTTTATAAACAAACATGACAAGGTAGTAACAGTTAACAATGAGTTGATGCAAATTAACTTTCTCTACATTTTTCTCATGCTAGGCCCTCATCATATAAACACTTTGCCTGTTACTTCTGTGTGGAAAATATTTGCTCATTTTTGGAAACTAATTTGAAGGTCACTGTTCTAAGAAGCCCTTTTCTTACATACTGTTCCCTCAGGCAGCCTCACCTCTTCTTTGTGCCCTTTAATACCACGTTAAGACCCAATTCCTTGCAATTGTACTGACATCGTATCTGCCAGGTTTCTTCACTTGTCCATGAGATTTATGTAAAAGTGAACGTCACTAACTCATCTTTGAATGTCTTGTGTTTAGCTTATGGAATAAAATGCAACAGAAAGTCAGTTTATATTTATTGAAAGAATGGATGAGCCATAGGCCTGTTTAAAGAAAGATCAGGCTCCTAATCAATACTCCTTTCTCCTTTGGCATGAAAAACATCTTCAATTGGATTATTTAAAATAAATGGTGTATGCCTTGTTTTCATATGTTTATTAAACAATATAGGTATTTTGTCAAGAGTTCAAGAAACTCTAAAGAGCAAAGGGCAGAGAGAACATACCAGAATTCTACTACCTAGAAATAAGCAATGGTAATATTTTGGAATATGTGCTTACAACATTTTTATCTTTTACTATGGAAAGGGAGAATTTTACTCCCTCTGTTTTGTTTTGTACTACATACAGTGTTTAAAACCAGTAATTAAGCTTAATATGCCATAAAAATGCTCAGTTTATTAAAATTTCTCCCTCATCCAATTTTTGAATGACTGTATGATATTCCGTCATATTGATTTGTCATAATTTATTAGCCATTTTCCTTTTTAGGACATTCATGGTTTATTTTGTGTTTAAAGAGCTTCTCATTGTCATAGTTAATAATGTGAAGAAGATTCTGAAACTATGTCTCTTTGATTGAACCTACGACTTATTTTTTATGAGAGCTACACAGAAATGAAATTGATAGGTAAAAGGAGTGCCAGCTTTGAAGTCTTTCAAATACATTTCCAAATTGACAACTGAAACTTAAATAGTTTATACTGCCATCAGCAATGACCAAGACCAGGAATTTTCCTAAACACCTTTATATTATTATCATTTAAAAAAACACCTGTCAATTTGAGTGGTGGAATATGACATGTTATTTTTTAATTTGCATTTTTCTAATGATATCGAAGTTTAAGTATTTGGAATTTTTATATTATTAGACAATTATTGTTCATTTTGTAATTTATATATTGTCATAATTTTTTGTAATTATTATTAATTTGCATGTTTACAAATATTGTCTATCATTCTTTATTTGTTGTGATTTTTATTTATTCAGAATAACTTTATATTATAGGGCATAAGTATTCCCCTATTTGCATTCTAAATCTGAGACATTGGCTACAAGTAACAAATTATAGCTAAATACAAGCAAAGACAATGAGCATTCTTTTCCCCTTCAGTTTGCCAATAATGTGAATATTTTCATAGCATTACTCATAATTACATTAGTTTTCATGATTTGAGATACATTATATTCTTTTTAACAAGAAAATATGAACTTATTTTCTTATTTAATATTATTTAGGCATGAATGTCCTGTTTCATAAAATATGCATTCAACTAGATGTATTTCTTTACATGTAACTGAATTAATGAATTACGTGAATTGATTCTCTACCATTGAACAAATTTGCACATCTGGATAATTTCCTATATTTTTATGGCTTTCCTATTCTTTCAGGGAAATGAAGGACTTCTTTGACTAATATTTGCATCTAAAATAATAAATGAATTTACTCACTAATTTTCTTTTATTTAGATTTCTTTGCCATGTTTTCACTTTAGGGTTGATTAATTGAATAGGTCCTATGATTTAGAAATTTGCAGATTCTCTCCTCTATTTTGACTAAGGTAATAATTTGTGGGTTAGTTAAATGTATTTCTTTTCAGAAACAGAACACTCGACTATAGCTACTACCATCTCATTCCATGGCACTATCTCACTTGCCTGTATTATTTCAGTAGTCTGGTTAGGAACCAGCGTCCTTGCATTCACCCCGGTGAGCATACATTCTGTTTTCTACACAACAGCCAGTGACCCTTTCAAAACAGAAGTCAAATCATGTCAATCTTTTGTTTAAAATCCACCAAGGGCATGTTATTTCACTCAGAGTAAAAGCCAAAATATTCTTACCATGAATTCCTAATCTACAATTTGTACTGTAGAGAACAGTAATAGTCACTAGTCAATTTGCTGAATGCACAAATAAAGCATGAATGTAGCATGGTTAGAAGAGGGATATCCCACTTCTCATACCAGTATCCTTTATTCTCCAAATCCAGACAGAACTTAATTGCTCCCTCTAGAATTTCAATATATCTATTTAGTGTTATCTGAATGTTACAGGGATGAGGGTGGAAGTATAAAAAATAGGTCATGGTATATTACAAAATGGAACATTAGAATCATAAAATATTGTAAATATACACAAATATATATGTGCGTGCATGTATATAATTTTATGAAAGTAATATATGAATATAATTTTTTAAAACCACATAAATTGTGAAATATTAAGCATGGGTATATTTATTCTGCATTAATGTAAACTTGAAAATCTTTGGGCTGATAGCAATCCGAACCAAATGATTCTACAGAATGTCCTACTTCCATTATGTTCGAATCTCTACCCAACTGCATTACAGTCTGTGGCCTGTTAGAAACCCTGCTGCACAACAGGAAATGAGCGGCGGGTGAGCAAGGGGAGCTTCACCTGTATTTACAGGCTCTCCACACCCCCTCCCTCGCATCACCACATATGCTCCGCCTCCTGTTTTTAAATTCTTTGGAAATGATGTTATATTCTAAAGAGCACAAATGGTTCCAACCACGTTTACCTGTGAATTCATATTTACTAATGTGTGCACAATTGTCGGTACTCTGAGATTTAAACTGTTTTTGCAAGTTTGATAACTCACTTTTCAAATTTCGGTAATTTTCAACTCCAGCAGTGGTTGAAAGGGAAAACTCTTGAGTCAGACTACTGACTTCAAAGTATGTATGTTCACGGGAAACTTTCCTAACTTCCTTAAGCTTCAGTTTTTGATATCTGTAAAAAGAAAGAATAATAGAATTTTCCTCAGTTTGTAGGACTGAAATGAACAATACATGAGAACTTCTTAGAACACTCTGGCATATAATCATTGGATATTTTATTAAACATGACATGCTTGATTGAGCATCAAGTGTATGCCAAGCATTATGCTAGAAGTCAGAGATAAAATGGAGGACACATCAGTTTTTATCTTTCTTTTTCTCATTTTAACAACTTTATTAATATAATACACAACAAAATTTACTATTTAAAATTATACAATTAAATGTGTTTAGTTGCCCAACCATCACTGATATTTTTTGTATTCTAAGTTTACTGAGATACAATTGGTATACAAAAAACTGCAAATAATTAATGTATACATTTTGGTGAGTTTGGATATATTTATACATTCATGTTGCTATCATCACAATCAAGGTGATAAACTATACATCATGTCCATAAGTTTGCTTTGTGTCCCTTTGCTTTTCATTTATTTGTTTTGTTAATTTTTTATGATAAGAATATTTAACATGAGATCTACCTTCTTAAATATTTGAATGCACAATACCTTGTGGCTAACTATAGGCATCATATCATACAGCATATCACTGGAAATTGCTCACCCTGTATAATTGCAATGCCGTACCCATTAAACAGCAATGGTCCATATCCCCCTCCCTCCATCCCCTGGGAACCACCATTTAAAAAACTTGACTATTTTAGATGCTTCATATAAAAGAAATCATGCAGTATTTGTCCTTCTGTGACTAACTTATTTGCCTTAGCAGGTCTTCCAGGCCCATCTGTGTTGTTAATGAATGACAGAATTTTCATCTTTAGTAAGACTGAATACTATAATATTGCATGTATATATCACATTTTCTTTATCCATTCATCTGTTGATGGACATTTGGTTTTCCAAATTTTGGCTATTTTGTGCAATGCTGCAATGGAAGCGGCAGTACAGATACCTCTTCGAGATCCTGATTTCAATTCTTTTGGACATATACCCAAAAGTAGGATTGCTGGGTCACATGGTAGTTCTATTTTTAATTTTTTGGGAAACCTCCATACTGTTTTCCGTAGAGACTGTGCCATTTCACATTCCTACTATAGTGTAGAGGGTTCCCTCTTCTGCATGTATCACCAACATTTATCTTTTTGGCTTGTTTGTTTGTTTTTATAGTAGCCATCCTAAGAGTTTGTGAAGTGATATATTTTGTGATTTTGATTTGCATTCCCTGATGATTAGCAATGCTGAGTATCTTTTCATGTATCTCTTGGCCATTTGTACGTCTTCTTTGAAGAAATTCTTAAAGTTCTTTGTCCATGTTTTAATTATTCGTTTTTTTATTTTTTATTTTTTTGCAACTGAGATTTAGGAGAAAAGCATTTCTAAAGAATGTTTGCAGGAAAAGAGAGGAAGACAGAGAGAGAGAGAGAGAGAGAGAGAGAACAATCTAGAACTATAATTACAGTGTATTTGTATTTCACAATGTATACTGTACACCATGTCTGTAGTCTTGGAATTTAACTAATGTGACTGTTCTTACATCAACATTACTTTGTTATTTCGGATATAGGACGTCTTTTTAAAAGACTTGGAATCATGAAACAAATTGACTTGATGCTATTTGACTGTGAAACTGGGAACATTACTTCCACATTAACAATATATTTTTAAAGATAATAATAAAATTTGAATTAGTGAACACTAGATGGCGGCATTTATGAAAAGTTAAATTGGAGTAAGCTACCATGCCACGTAAAAAAATCACAAGACATCTTTTTTTCACAGTGAATTGTATTTCTCATTTGTTTATTTGTTTGTTTTATTTTTTTACCATTTCAAAGATAAGATTTAAAAAGTCAGGAGAGAAAAAGAGATAGGCGGGAAGGTATTGCAATGTATTCCTTTTGTTTTAGAGGCAGGATTCATTGAACACTTTCCTCCTGAATGCCCAGGTCTGTGTTTGAGTTGTTGAACTATTCCTAGAAGAGTGATTAAAGGCTGACAGGTAGTATAAAAGGACCAATATTCAGGCAGGTGTTTGCTTTTTGACAGAAACTTGCTCTGAGTGCAATGTCAGGCATTCAGGTACCAGTGATTCCAGAAATGGTTGTGCTATTTTTCTAACATGTAATAATGGGCATCATTAATTGAGTGTTTAGAGATGTTCCCAGTACAGAGGTAAGAACGTGTCATATGTCACCTCATTATATCTTTCTACAACGTAATTAGGTAGGTACATTTTTTGGTCCTATTTTGCAGATGAGGATATGAAATTTTAGAAGGCTGAAGAACTTCTGAAAGTATGTACCGTTTTTAAATGAGAGAATTAAGTTTCAAATTTCAAATCCACATAATTCTGAGTCTAGACTTGAGATTTTAACCATTTTGATGTACACATATCTAAATCACAGACTTTAACTACTTGACTCTTGTAAAATGCACAATTTTGAGACATAATGATATTAGGCATCAACCTAAATTTAAATGTGACTTAGAAATGGTTTGACTTGCAGATAGGAACTAAATTACTTACAAAAATATTTAAAGTGTTGGATTCAATGTCCAAAGAAAATATTTGACTCTTTTGATTTTTGTTATATCAGAAAAATCAATTGAACTTAATCTCATTTTTCAGTTTTCTTTATTGCTGTTTTGGATAGCCTCAGCTAGTTACTTCTACAAATGACACTCTAAAATACCATAGAACAAAGAGATTTCATTTCTCATTATATTTAAAAGTCAATAATTGATAAGATTCAAGAAAAAAGAATCAATTTATTCTTTTTAATATAAATATAAGATGCATGGTTTGGATTTTATGTAAATTATATAAAAACTTATGACTTTTACATTTTCAATGTGTAAGAATCATATCATGAATTATAACATCTAAACTTTACAAAGTATATATTTTGAGCCTTAACTCTGAAAAAGTGTGCTTTTTTAAAAAAATGACAGTATATAATAACTCAATTATATACCTTTAGATAACTACATTAATATTTTAAATTATGAAAAACTATGAAACTCAAATCCTTATAAAATTATGAGAAAAATGCTAATTCTCAGCATTTTTTTGTGGTAGGAGATAGAGTAAGGAAGAAATTCCATTCAGTTATTTAGTTAGAACTTTTCCAGATGCCTGATGATTTACCATTTACATATATCAGGTTTTGTTTTAATTTTGACAGATAAAGATAGACCTTTCTCACATGAAATTATAATATCGATCTTCCAATCAGATCTATTTAAAATATATTTTGTCATAAATTGATAGATGTTCAATGTAGAAAATTTGAAGAATATGGAAGACAAAATGTTATTAAAATGCATATACTGTTACCAACCCAAAGATAAGCATTATTCATATTTAACATATTCTTTTATAGTGTTTTCTTGATGCATTAACTGTGAATGTGAAAAACACAGATGCACAGCTACAGAAACACAAATACACATACATCCCACGTACACCCATATGTCTCAAAATTGAAATAACTTATAATATAAAACTTTAGATTCTGCTGTCTTTTTTTAACATAATATTATTTTGTATGTATGTCCCCTATCCTATAAATATTCTTTGAAAAACTACATAATGTACCATTGTATTCATTTAACCAAGGTTATTTAAACATCCTCATAATGATATACACTCAGGTAGTTTTCTGTTATTATTCATCATAATAAATAATTACAATGACCAACTGTATGCATACATTTTAAATATTTTTCTGATTATTTCTTTCAGATAATTTCTTAGAACTGAAATGCTGGATCTGGATTAAAGAGGATGAACATTTTTAAGATTTTTATATACGTGCCAAATTGTTTTCTAGAAAACGTGTACTTATTTTTATTTCTACCAATAGCTTATTAAACTGCTTGCCATAACACAAACTCAGCAATTTTTAGCATTTTATTTTTAAAAGCTTAATTAAAAATAGTGTCCCATTATTGTTTTAATTCCCACCTTTTTGATTACTAGTAAGGTTGAATAGTTGTTCATGTCTGTGTTTTTTATTTGTGTTTCTTTTGTGCATTGGCTGTTCCTATTCCTTTTAGGCAGTTTTATTGAAATGAACATAAAAGCAGCATCAAAACAACGTGGTTGCCATACAACTACCAATCAGTTTGAAGCCAGCTTAACTCTTTTTGTTAAGAATATGAATAATGTACCAAAGAATTTTGCAAAAGAAAAAAGAAAAAAAGTACCTCAAAGGTAGAAAACTGATGTTAATCATAGCATTGTTTTTTTTTTTTTTAATGAAAATAAGGCTTGCTTTGAAATACTTTTGTTACTTCCCTCCTATTCCTTTGGCTAAATTTTGTTTACATAATGTTTATTCAATTAACTTTGGTATTTTTAGGATTTATCTGGTCTTGATGCTTTCTCCAAAGCCCTATTCTTTTTTGATTCATGTACTTTGGGCTTTCTTAGGTTGATTTATTTCTGTCAAAAACTATTTCATAGTATAATGTACTGACCATAAATCCATTTCTTATGGTATGCTTATTGCTTTAGAAAAGTTCATTTCATGTACAGATAAAACATGCATATTTTTGCAATCTTTGAACAGTATTATCCACTTGTGTGGCAGCGAGCTAGAGTTTTGAAAAGTAATACTTTCCAGGCCTCACCTGGTAGTGGACTTTCGTAACTTTCCATTATTGGCTGCTGTGCATTTATATATAATGAAGAAGTGGGCAAACCTATTTGGATATAAGTAGTGAAATGAAACTTCTATTCTTATTCTTGAGATGCATATATATTTTTTGCATATAAATTATATATATAAATATACAGTCATGCATTGCTTAATGAGTGAGGTTTTTTCTGAGAAATGTATCTTTAAGGAAGTTTAAGTAAGTTGTCATGTGAACATGATAGAATGTACTTAATCAAACCTCGATAGTATAGTCTACTTCACACCTAGGCTATATTGTTTCTGGGCTACAAACTCGTAATGCATGTAACTTTACTAAATGCTATAGGCAATTGTGGCACAATGGTAAGTATTTGTGGATCTAAACATATCTAAATGCTTAAAAGATACACTAAAAATACGGTATTATAATCGTACAGGACCACAGTTATATACCCCATTTGTCATTCCCTGAAATGTCAATGTGTGGCGTATGACTATATATAAAAATATATATATTTCCCATGCTGGCATGTATGTATGCCATTATATATTATATAATATATATTTAAATATATTTTACATATCATATATATGTATTTCCCATGTTTTCCTGGAATCTCTATTTAGTTTAATACGTGTAGAAAATGCTAAAAGATAAAGGTAAGGGGGAAGAGATCCTTTACATTCAGTTTGATCAGTGGATGATTGTGAGTTTTTTTTTTTTTTTTTTAAACCTTCGTCACTGGGAATTTTTATTTCCTTCTACAAATGAGATACGAAGCTGAAATGGGGTGGTAAGTTTTATGTGTTAACTGACCAAAAAGATGCCCATAGAGCTTGTAAAACATAATTTCTGGGCATGTCTGTGAGGGTGTTTCTGGAAGAGATGAGCATTTGAATTAGTAGACTGAATAAAGAAAATTTGCCCTCATCTATGTGCATGGAAATCAACCAATCCATTGAGGGCCCCAAGAGATCAAAAAGGTGGGGAAGGATGGATTCTCTTTCTTTCTCCTTTTCAGCTAGGACATGCACCTTTTACTATCCTCAAATATCAGACTTCTAGTTCTCAGCCCTTTGAACTTGGACTGGGAGTTTTGACAACAGCTTCCTTGCTTCTCAAGGCCATTGTACTCAGATTCAATTATACCTCTGCCTTTCCTTGTTCTCCAATTGTAGATTACAGATTAAGGGACTGGCTCCATTATCACATAAGCCAATTTCCTCTCACTCTCTATAGATAGATAGATAGATAGATAGATAGATAGATAGATAGATAGATCTCTAATTGCTTTTGTTTCTCTGGAGAATTCTGACTAATACTTGATGTATGAAAATTTTCCATAGTCATGGTGCAGTATCACCTTAAAAGTGGATAAAATCTTTTAACTCTCTCTGGAATACTTACTGGAGAAGGCAAAATTCTATAGACGCTTGGTTTGATTTAGATTGAAATGTTCACCTACTTTAAGATTGAAGACAGCTTTCTCAAGTAAAAAGAAAAAGAGATATATCATGAAATGGAAGTAACCTGATTTTGTTCTCTCCAGAGTTAGACAATTAGATCTATGTCTTGTACACTTAGAGATGACAATTAAATCTACAAGAGAAGGTGATAACACAATTCATGACATTAAGGCTATTAGCTTTAACTTGAACCAAAATAGATCAATCTCTGACTAAGTGGGAAATAGTTTAAATTATTTTAATATCTTGTAATTTATTAAAACAATGTTTTCTCAGCATGAATTTTCCTGAAATATATTTTAACATGAATATCATTTTGTTTATGCTACTGTTCTCACTGCCCATCACTTAACATTTTCCTTAACAATAACTCATATTTTTATATGTTTAACAGTTACATTAATTTGGTTTGAATGTTTGTCATTTACTGTGAAAACGGACATATTTTTGCCAGTGCATAATCCATAATATTGAATGACAAATTTGCCTGTGTGTTTCATTTTTCTTTCAAGAAACAACAACAAAAAAATTCTAACATTTCAAGAATAATGTACAAGGAGAAAATTGTTAATATTACTGTATCTACCTTCACTAGCATTAGATCACTTTCCAAATTCAGTCATTAAGGGGAAACTAAACCATTTCAAATCTTATCCATGTTGTCAAGTGAGATTCTCAAATATACATATAATCTTATTCGTCATGTTCTTCCTCCTCTCCTTTTGCCTTTCATAGTCTTCAGCTAGAGATAAAGAATGAGAAAAAGAGAAAGAAACAGAGAAAGATTTTGTGTGTTATTTTTCCATTTAGGTGCATTTTCTTTATGATAGCCAGAGACATAATTTATGCATTACCAGACAAAGATATCAAGGGGTTTGTTTGTCTACTTGAAGCCATTTTCAAAGGAACATTCTTCTTTTAATGAACAGAGAATTCATGCTTGTTTGGGTTAACTTGTAGCATTTTTTCAGTCCGTTGGGCTTGATCCTAGAGTAAGGATGCCAGATTTTGCATATATAAATAGAGGGTACCAAGTTAAATTTGAATTTCAAGTAAACAAAAAATACATTTTCAGCATATACTTTGACCCCAAACATTGCATGGGCCATAGTTAAACTAAAAATGTAATTATTGTTTATCTGAACTTCAAATTTAACTGAACACTTTCTGTTTTATCTGGCTTCTTAATCCTGTAACCACTACACACAGAGCTGGAGGCATTTGCTTCTACTCTCCATTAGCTAGTTGTTGCTGTCTTATTGTTGAACTCTGATAAATACACAATAGATAAGAAATAGGTAGGGACTTGTCATACTTTCACTTTTCTTCTGTTCCTGCAAACAAGTATTTATGTTCTAAATTCTAGAGGAGTTTTATCCCCAGACACGTATCTGTCACACTATGTGCTCGTTCTGGGAAAAGAGCCAGATGTAATATCCTTTTAATTCTATACTAAGCCTGAAAAGCAAAAGGTTCTGAAGACAGTTATCTAGAATGTCACAGTCATCATTTCAGCGATATAAAGTCCAGATACATGGATGACTGCAATATTTAGCTGCTAGTTACACTTTCACGTAAACTGATTGTAAAATTTTCTTATTTCCTAGTACTATATATGCTACAAACAAAGTATTTTTTTCCCAACTTTCTGTAAATAAAACTGATACTGTTACCTCTAGCATGTAATTAAGGGAATTGGAGCATGGTCAGACTTTTGTCTTCTAATCATACAGCAAATCAATTGAGAAATAAACATTTGGGAGCTTAGAAAATATATCAGTCACTATTGTGCTTATTAGCAATATGTGATTTCATGGTATCTCATTTAATTTTTGATTCCTTTCAGTTGTCTTATACTTCCATGCTGCTCTCTCTGCTCCCCTTATACCTGTCTCATGCCACCTCTCTTTATCTTTCGGGACCTAGTTCAAGTACCACTTCTTCTAGGTAGCCTTCCAAACCCATTTCAGCTGGTTTGAGAGGCATTCATTTGTCCTTCCCTCTGTACTGTAACAGTGGTTTCTCTTCTGGCTCTTGGTCTGTGAGATCACAAAGCTTTGGTTTCACATGCACAAGAGCACACCTCCCACCCCCCCAGGTCCTTGTCACTTTGTAGTTTTCTCTGCATAACTGCTTACCTCATAGTGGTCCGCAAGAAGGTTTCTCACATATAAAAATTATTCCCCCATCTGATGAATGTGAACCCACCCACAACTGATTTAGATGAGAACCCCCAAAGATGAAGGCTGGTCTATGGCTTGGCCTAAGACACATTCTTATGAGTGTTTTTCAAAGGGTCTACCAGCCTAGTTGGGTTAATTGGATCCTCTCTCAGAAATACTGAGGCAGAGGTGGAGAAAATAGCTGAATCACTTTCATGCCAGATGCCTGAAGTGAGATATAGTAAACTCACTTCCTGCTAAAGGGACAGAGAGAAAATTTTATGATGATTGCAGCTGAGAATCCTGTTTGACCCTCAGTTTCCTTAGCAAAGCCATCCTTGACTACCAGACAGTATTAGGCCCACTGTTACAGGTACTCAATATTAAGTTCCACCATTTTAAATTATGAGTTGATTCACATGAGTAATAATTTCCTCTCTATAAAACTGTAGAAAGAAGAGGTGGATATGTATCTTCAGTCAGGGCACTCAAAAAGATGTAGAGCTGATTGAATTCTGAATGAACTGCTATTTTCACCATATTCTTCTCCAAACAGCTGGCAAACTCCACCCTCCTAAATTTTACTTAAAACAAGGATCATCGTGCTTAGAATGGTTTCAGAAATAACTTGAAACAGTGCCATGAGTTAAGCTCTAGTTCATGTCCTTCCTCCTTCTACTCACCTTCATGGGTATTCCTAGCAAACCAGGATTCTTACATCTGTGAATTCAGAACATTTTATCATTATTATTTTTAATGTCAGAGATACTCTCTTTCATTATGTGTGTATACCCATAAAAAATTGACAACTTCCTGCTCTAAAGAGACTATTTCATTTCTAATCTACCACAGCAATTGTCGCAGTCTCTTACCTAAGGAGAGTACATGATCTGTTTGTTGACTGAAAAAAAAGTGTTTGAAAATGAACATTATCTTGGCCTTTTCTTTCCTTTTCTTTTTTTTTTTTTTAATGTAAGTTAGTAGGATTTCAGATCTGTGAGAAACTGAAAAAATTATTGAATCTGATTATCTAGTTTTGTAAATTCGGCTGAAAATCCGGAGAGCTTGTACTTGTCAGGTTAGAGACAGCTAGACTATTTTACTTAAGAAGTGTTCTGAAGAAAATACACAGGATCCATAAGATGTAGAAATACTCAGTGAGGCGGGGGAGGTCAACTCCGAAGTGGTGGCTGCTGAAAACCATTGAGCTGAGCACAGATTTATTAGAACTTCCTATGCCTTGCTCTGGGGAAAAGGCATTTGGGCGAAAGGGTATCTAACACATGCAAAAGCCCTGAGGTTAATAAGACCTTGACTTGTTTAAGGAACACAGGTATCATCAGGGAGGCTGGATAATTGCAAGTGGTAGTGAAAGCAGAAAAAGGTGAGACAGAGGAGAGATCAAAGAAGGTTTTGTGGACTGTGGCAAAGCATTTGGATCTTATTTTAAATTAAATAGAATGCCATTGGAGGTTTGTACATATTTGTATATATTTATACAAATCATTGTTTTTTATACACATAAATATTTTTTAAGCATTTCCTATATACTAGGAACTGGTTCCAACCATTGCAATCAAAAATGATGAAGGCAGTGACCTACTCTAGAAACTCACGATCTACTGGAGGAAAAAAAATATGCATGCACTATCTTGTATACTTATAACAGAGTGTAATCAGGTCTGTAGCAGAGAGAAACTAAACTGTTAAATCCAAGAGGACAGGGACATATTCTGACTTGTTTATTTATGTAGCTTCAGCCCATAACACAATGATTGACAACCAGTAGGTGCTCAGTGATGGTCTATTGAAAGAAATGAGCAGAAAGGAAATATGGTAAATAAGTAGATACTTATGTAGGTATGGATTCTGTCCTCTACGAATAAAATACCTCAAGCTCAGTTTTCCCGTTTGCTTTCTGCCAGGACTCATTCTTTGAAATGACAGAGTTTCTCTAACGTTATTTCTCCCTGGATAAAGCATTTTCTACAGTCACTGAGGCACTGCCTTTATAGAACCATGGATTTTCGGTGGTAAATGTAGAAAAAGCTATCACGGATGTCCCAGGTGGGAGACAGCATCAGCCAGTCGGCTTATCTAGAGTTGGACCTCACAAACACCAGGAATTTGCTTGGCAGGCTTTGTGGAAACGCCAGCTGGCCTGATCTGTGCTTCCTGGTGGGAAGTATGGGTGATGGTGATGACGCAGAGAACTTTTAAGAAAGTGGGGACACAGTAAATAGCGTCACTGAGAGAAGAGAGTCATGGAAGAGGGGAAAGGAGGTGAGGACACAAGCCTGAGGATTGTAGGGGGGAATCTTGGGAACTGAGGACTTGTCCTAAGTAAGTAATCAGAGAACAGGAACTGTGCATCCTTCAAGATGAAGGATGAGGTGCTTCCTTCAAGAAATCAAATACTGGAAAGGCCGCTCCTTTGTTTTTGAGCAAGTCACTGTGCTTTTGATTAGAAGCCCAGAGACAGCCATGCAATGGATGTATTTGCCATTTTCCCTTCTCTTTTCTCCAGTAACAATTTTGTAATGACACCAGCAACCCTCTTCTGGGAGGGAGCCAGAGGCTGGTGTTTACAGACCCTCAGAACTAGAAGAAGGGTGTTTAAAGATCACCTATTTCAAAACTTTCATTCCACAGACAAGGCAGCTTAGGGTGGGAGATGTCAAGCATCTTGCCAAGGTTGCTTTTTTGTTTCATGGCTGAGCCAGTAACAGAATCCAGATCTCTTGATCCATAGTCAAAAATGTTTCTGGACAGCACTAGAGTCCTAGCTGTTTTTTATGGCACAGTGATTTGAAGGTATTAATAGTTTGACCTGAAGCAAAGCAAGGAGTGGTCAAGTGAGCTCCAATTGCTCAGCTGGTTCATTTGTGAATGACCATGTCTGTTGTTAAAGTAAAAGAAATAAATTATATGAGTTAAGGTTTAGGGATAAAGGTTCAACAGTCAAACAAGAAACCAAAAATCTTTAGGGGCCATTCTAATGAATTATCTTAACAGGTATATTTAATTCACTATATATATCAACTTTAAGTTGTGCTCACTTCAAATCTTAAAGTTGCCTGGCATGGTAGGTATTAATTAATCACTGTGTGGTTAACTAATTAGTTTGTTACATAGCGGCAAAAAACTATAGGATGAACAATAGATTTGGCTTCAATCAGAGACCTGTGTTCTAAGCTTGGCTCTGTCCCTTATAAATTATGGGATCTTGGGTGAATTTAAGAAACTCCTTGTGCCTCAGGTCCCTCCAGCATAAGATGATATTAATGGCCTTGAAGAATTAATATTGCAATGATTAGGTATATAAACCGATAACATATATTCATACATATACACACATTTACACATGACAGCCAAGAGTAGATTTTAAGATATTCATTTATGATAATTATAAAATATGACAAAACCAGAATGCTGAATCAGTAACTACATGAGAAATATAGCTTGATGATTTACAGAATTTGATAATTTTAGAGTGAACATTCAAGTTGTGAAGATCTAAATTCCTGGTTCTGTCCATTACCAGCTATTTGAACACTGGGCAAGTTGCCTAATTAGCATGAATATATTTATTAGTAAAAAAAAAAAAAGGAAGGGGAAAAATGGGAACTTAGTAAGATGCTATGAGTCTTAAGATAGTTAGCCCTGTAAATGTTAGTACTGTGCCTGCCTCAGTGATAAATATTACTATTATTACTCAAAGGAAGTTCTTTGCAGCCTTTCAGAACATGGTATCTTCTGAGTCTGGGTGTTATACAGAAAGAGATATAATTTCGAGACAAAGTTTTCCTCTCTAGCTCTGTTCTTTTCCCTTTTCCTCATCACTAATGTTTTCCTATCATGAGGGCAGTTAATGGAGAATGGGTTAAGGCATCATCACTGATGGCTCGGAAATTGGGACCACGCCACACACAACAGCAAATGAAGAAATAGGATTACTGAATGGGATTTATCATGTATCATCCTGAAGACAATGTATGAGAATTATATTATTTTTCTCTTTCCATGCCCAATATAAAAGAAAAAGTGTTATCAGTTGGCAAAGATTATATTACCATCATCTGCATCTAAGGTTGCATACAGAGGATAAAAGAATAGCTCTTCACTTTGTTCTCAGTAGAGGAAACAGAACAGGCAGCATTCCACACTAGTTAGGAGAAGAGCTGGGACTAAAATTTGGGATTGTAGTAAAACCTTGCCATTGGATTAGGAGGAAACCATACTTTTCCATTGTCTTAAACACTTAACACTGAACCTAATTAGTTTCAATAAATAACTAGACATTTAATTCCATCCATATGTCTTCTTCTTTTCAAAGATTCTTCATGGAAGCTATTCATTCACACATTGAATCCAAGCCCATGAGCATGATGCAGAATGAAATTATCATCCACTATGTACCAAGAAATCCATTAAAACAGAAGAAACCAAGAATTGATATCAATTTAAAAGCAATTCAGTGGAGAAAAGAAAATAGTGAGCTGAGAATTATTACCTACCATGAGCCAAATGAATCCCCCACGCCAATATTCCTTCTGTAGGGAAGAATCAGAAATGTATGGAAAAGAGCATCAGTTTTAGGGCCAGAGAGATGTGGATTACATATCCAGCCCTATCACTGATAATTCCCTGAGCCTCAGGCATCCTTCTTTCTAAAATGGACATAATACCAATCTTACAAGACTGGTTTAAAGATTAACTAGAATATAAAATTAAGCAGAATAATAGTAAATGCTAAATAACTGCCAGTTATGATCCCTTCCCCTTTTCCTCTGTTCTTGGAAATTCATGGCTTTGAAGTGCCAGCCACTCCTCTGCTGGTGGGATTTGTTTTTCTTAAGAGCAATTCACAGGCAGCATTCCTTGTAACTGCATGCCTTAAACTGCTGAGTAATCCCCCTCAGTGACATGAACCATGTCAGCCTTTGATTTACATTATCATATCTGTGATCACCAATAGCTGTTTGACTTCTGTTCAACCTGTGGCTATATTTATGATGATCCCTTTAATTCTAGACTTAAGGGAAAGACGCCTTCCCCACTAAATATGTCAGTATCAAAGGACACGCAAAATGTTAGTGTCAAAAGTAAATACAAAGCAGTAAATAGTATTTAACTTGCACCTAAAAGATGAGAAATGAAGCTCAGAAGCTCCACATTGAGAACTTCAGACACTGCAGGGTGAAATTTTCATATATAAAATTTCACTTTATAATACTGATTAAATTTCCAGAGACTGGGCTCCATACAGCAGAAAAAAAATTACCAGAACTGGAGGAACAGTCTGTAATTGGAGGAGGAGGAGTTTAAAACAAATGTAATGATTTAGAAACACCAAATTTTATGCTTGGAAGGGAATCTCAGAATCATTAAGTTTGATGGTAGGCAAGATCCACCCTCAATCAAAATAACTATTCCTTAAATAAAATTGTGATACACTTTCTAGAACCTGTGTGTTTAAAAAGATTTTCTTTTAAATCTGCTTTTATTTCTACAACATATTTCAAATGATATAAGAATATTCAGTAACCTTTGAATGACAATACCAAAATGGAATAATGTTTCAAAAGTTTAAGCAAATATTTATATTTATATCAATAATCACATTGGCACCAAAAAAATGACTTAAATCACAGCATTTAAACATGATTGCAGCATTTCTGAAACTTGGATCCATGGAGTAAGGAGTCAAGATTATTATTTTCCTGATGGCACTAACTATATTACTCAAGTTCAATAGAAACACTTCTCTAAAGTATTTGATCTACTGATCACTAAGTGCATGACACTGGAAACTCTTCTTAAACGTGTAGAAACTTAGTATTCTAATGTATAAAGTGGGAATAATAATGATCTTACAGACTTATAGCCAATCAATTACATGATTTAAAGTATTTAGCTCTGGTCTCACATGCAAGAGACATACAATAAACATGGTTTACCCTTTCCCTTCCTCGAAACTCTGTTTATATATTTGCTTCTTGAAGCCACTAGCTGCATGCATTCCACATATAATTAAATAAAACAAGTACTGGACATGTTTTGTTACTAGTAAAATAAATGGAGAATTATTTATATATAACATGACTTGAGTATCAATAATCTCAAGAAAAATAGGTCTAAAATAAATAATAAATACATTTGGAATACTTAGGAAAAATGTTACGCTTTTAGAACAGTTCTCTAATCTGACTTGAAGGGGAGAAACCAAAACTCTTTCCCATCTTGGCAAATGGATCCTCTGATTCTATCATTTGCAGTAAAGTACCAACCAGCAATGGAACTTACAGTTAAAGAGATGTAAACTTAACCAGGTTGCTTCAGGCATTGTACCTAATGAGTTTTAGGATAACTCATGGGTAACCTTTCATCAAAGGGTCACAGCTTTCCCCGGGTTCCCTGTCTCTTTTCCCCGATGATGTCCTGAATTAAAGTATTGGCACAGTCTAGAAATTGTGTTGCCATTTCAATTTTGTGACTGCCATTACATTTCACGGTCAGAGTGAAGATCTGTCTTATAGTTTATGGCCCTGCCAAACTCATCCCTGTGTCCTGGAAAACAGAAACTTGCTCCTAAATTTCCCAAACATTTATTGGAGTGGCAGGTAATGGCCTGATGTGAACAATTCAAACATTGTAGACGAGTATTCACTTTTACAACAAATAATTATTGAATCTGTAAAATTTCAGGGTCATTTTGTAGATAGATTAAATTATTGAACAGGTTAGAATGTTTAACAGTGTCTGGAACACACAGCAGATATCCTTAATAAGGAGATGCTTGCTTTAATTTATTTCTGTTACATTATGGAGACTACAAATCTCTGTAGGAATTTAAAATATCATTTAGCTCTCTTGAGCTAGCTAACATTTAGCAGGATAAGAATTTGTGGATGTTGGAGAGGTGAAAGAAATATCTAGTAGGGTTCAGATTACCAATAGGAGCAGATGAGATGGGAAGGTGCTGCCTTTAGGCAGATGTGATCTATGTTGGGATAAAGGCTTAATCCTGAAAGACAGAAGGGTAGAGATAAAGGCCAAAATTGTATCCACATTGTAAATACATAGACTCAAAGATAGAAATCATCCTACAGAGAATGGCCAGATCCTGGTGTGCAGAGTTTGGAAGGAGTCAGTTCATGTGCAATAAACAGATAAGAAGGGTGGATCATGAGAGTGGAAACAGTGAAAGAAATCTGACCACGCAGGATCTGCAGACAGAGGAAAATCCAGTTGCATAATCCAGGGAGACAGCATCCGGCATTCAGGCAGCATCTGTGCTCTGTAGGTAGGCTGAATGTCTGAGAAGAGGCGTCTTCAGAGGGAAAGATTATCTAGTTTATAGATTTATCATAAACAGAGGTTGTCCAAACTGATTTGTATCATCACATGAGCCCAAATAGCTAATGCTGGCTGCTTCTTGTCTTTCATCTATTTAAATATCATCTCCCCAATGCCAAGAAGCATGTATTATATGAGTACAAAAACCAAGAGCAAGAGTAAATCATGGAAAAAATGAGATAAAAAGGTGATTGAGAATTTGTGAGAGTACTTCATCTCTCTGGGTGACTTCACATATGCACTTGCACCCAGTTGAGTTCATCTTGTAAGGGAGTGGATGAGATGATTATAATATGCTAAGTCTGATTTTTAAAAGCAATCTTGTAATTTTTTTCTGTATCCATAGGTGTTCTATATCCACAACAATGAAAGATGAATAAATTTAGTTTTTTGCCTAGAAGTATTTGAAAATTCCTTCTGAGCCACTCTTTGAGCCAAAATAAATTTTTAAAAACTATTATCACTTTATTTTTAAATAAAAACATCTATTGCTCAGTTTAATCACTCCAGTATTTCACCAGGATTCACTGTGGTTAGTGTTCAGCAGTTCCCAAGTGTAGGTCCACCTTCGAATGATGATAAATTCTATTGCTGGTGATATACCATCTAGGATGAGTTGGGGAAATATTTTTACCAATTTTCAGTGATGAATCATAGAAGATGTGACTCTAAGTCAGGAAAAAGATGTTTATGGTGCCTGTGGAAATAGCCACTTTATATGTAATTTTTTAGACGCTTCTTATATACCTTTCATTTATTTACTTATTTATTTTACTGACACTTTGATATTTTACCTGTCCTAGGACTGATTTGATTTTACATAAAACACAGAATACATGTCAATGAAATAAGATAATCAGTCTTAAGTTAGGTACCTTGTGGTTTGTCTCACATAGCTAACTATATATTTATGAATTAACTCAGTATGTCCTCATGTTTGTTTGGATGATAATTGCAATTTGTTACTTTTGCTACAGTTTTAGTGTTTACAGAATTTCTTCCATGGACATCATTCCGTTTGAGCCTCAGGAACATTGCAGGATATTCATTGTAGAATATAAAGTATTTTCTATCTCTGTTATAAAAATGCAGGCTAAGTTTAGAGAGTTTAAGTAATTTACACAAATTACATAGTAAAGTGGAAGAGTTTGGGCTTAAACACATTTCATAGAAGAGTTCTTTCCATTCTAATATGTGAGGCTCTAAAAAATTTATCTGCCATAAAAATAAAGCCTGGCATAAAAGATCATTCTAAAAATTTGGCAGAGAAGAAATCTAGAAAATACTAAATAACAAGGGAGAGAGAGTGTGCATCTGTTTATCCGGTGGGTAATGTAGATAACTTAGGTTAAATGTATTGAGAGTATTCTTCGTTTTGTGATATACAAGTCTTAGAAATGGCATAGGGAAAACTAAAACAATGTGGTTATTATTGACTCTGTCTATGAGCCAAATGAGTGTAGGTTTTTGAAAATAAGTACCAAATCTAACTAGCGTCATCCTGCCCCCATCACTGTGCTTATTAGTATTTCCATCCCTCACTGTTTTCACCTAAGGTCCGCCCACCTCTTTTGCTAATCTACAGCCTACTCTTTCTTAAAAATTGTTGTTTATAGTTGACTTTCTTTAAAGAACTTTTTATAGATTCCAAGTGTGTACACTGACTTTTTTTGTCTCAACTCCAGTGCCTTAATATCTCATATATTAATGCTTAATTATTCTCAAATTATGTTTTATCTATCAGTTTTCTTTCACTTTGAAAACAATTACTGAATGGCCACATGGATTTATTCTTTCTTAAAAATCAACTTTTTTAATTGACACATTGTAGTTGTACATATTTATGGGGTACTAGTTCATGTTTTGATACATAGCTATGTTTCATAATGACCCAATAAGAGTAGTTAGTGTATTTATCACCTTGTGCATTTACCATTTCTTTGTGGTGAAAACATTTGAAAACCTCTCTTCTAGTTATTTTGTCCTATATATTTTTAATGCCTGGGGAATATTTACCCTATGTTTTCTTCTAGTATTTTCATAGTTTCAGGACTTACATTTAAGTCTTTAATCCATTTTGAGTTGATATTTGTATATGGTGAAATGTAGGGGTCTAGTCTCATTCTTCTGCATGTGGATATTCAATTTTTGCAGCACCATTTATTAAAGAGATTTTTTTTTCCTGTAACACATTTTCTTGCACCTTTGTCAAAAATCAGTTGGTTATAGATGTATGGATTTATTTCTGGGTTATCTATTTCATCAGTCTATGTGTCAGTTTTTATGAAGTACTATGGGGTTTTTTTTGTTTGTTTGTTTGTTTACTATAGCTTTGCAGTATATTTTTGAAGTCAGTGTTCTGTCTCCAAATTTGTTGTTTTTGCTCTGTATTGCTTTGGCTGTTTGGGCTCTTTTGTGGTTCCATACAAATTTTAGGATTGTTTTCCTCTATATATCTGAAGAATGTCATTGGTATTTTGATAGGGATTGCCTTAAATTTGTAGATCACTTTGGGTAGTATGCCCACTTTAATAATATTAATTTTTCAATGCATGAATATAGGCTTTCTTTTCATTTATTTATGTCCTCTTCAATTTCTTTCACAAAAAATGTAGTTTTCAGTGTAGAGATCTTTCTCCTCCTTGGTTGAGTCTATTCCTAGGTATCTCATTTTTCAGCAGCTGTTGTAAATGGAATTGTTTTCTTGATTTCTTTTTCATATAGTTCACTATTAGCATATAGAAACACTACTGATTTTTGCACCTTTATATTGTATCCTGCAACTTTACTGAATGCATTTATTAGTGCTAATAGTTTTTTTGGTAGACTCTTTAAGATTTTCTCTATATAAGATCATGTCATCTGTAGACAGAGAAAATCCTGTCCAATTTGGATTCCTTTTAATTTTTTCTCTTGCCTAATTGTCTTTCCTAGGATATCCAGTATTGTATTGGAAGTAATTTAAGTGGTCAAATAATCCTTCTCTTATTTCTCATCTTAGATAAAAGACTTTCAACTTTTCTCCAATCAGTATGATGTTAGCTGTGTGTTTGTCATATACGGCCTTCATTGTGTTGAGGTACATACCTTTTTGCCTAATGTGTTGAGAGTTTTTATCATGAAAAGATGTCAAATTTTGTCAAATATTTTTTCTGCATCTGTTAAAATGACCTAATGTATATTTAATGATTTGCATATGTTAAACTATCTTTGCATCCCTGGGATAATTCCCACATCATCACAGTGAGTGATTTTTTTAAGGTGCTATTGGATTTGGTTTGCTAGTACCTGTTGAGACTTTTTCATCAGCAATATTGTTCTGTTGGTATTTTGTTGTTGTTGTTGCTGTGTCCTTGCCCAGTTTTGAAATCAGGATAGAACTTCAGTATCATGTTGAATGAGGGTGTCGAAAGCGGGCTTCCTTGTCTTATTGCAGTTTTTAGAAGGAAAGCTTTCAACTTTTCTCCATTCAGTATGATATTAGCTGTGGGTGTGACATATGTGGCCCTTATTTTGTTGAAGTATATTTCTTCTACATCAAATTTATTGAGCAGTTTTATCAGGAAGAGGCGTAGAATATAATCAAATGGTTTTTGTGTGTCTATTGAGATGGTCACATGTTTTTGTCCTGCAGTCTGTTGATACGATGTACCACTTTTATTGACTTGCTTATTTTGAACCATCCCCGTATCCCTGGAATAAATCTCACGTGATCATGGTGTGTAACCTTTTTGTGCTGTTGGATTTGTTTAGCTGGTACTTTGTTGATAAATTTTTCATCTATTTCCATCAGGGATATTTGCCAGGACTTTATTTCTTTTTTTGTTGTGTCTATGTCTGGCTTTGGTATCTGGGTAATGCTGGCCACATAAAATGAGTATGGAAGCATTCCCTCCTCTT